>WNYD01000025.1:0-162614 GCA_021396205.1 Sporothrix brunneoviolacea | reverse complement strand
TAGTACATTGGGGCCCCTGACAACCTTTTTTTTTTTTTTGATTGTTCTTGGTGGTTTTTTGGTCTACCCCCCACCATATTTTAACCCCCTGGTGGGATTTTTCCCTTGGCCCCCCCCCCCCCCCCCCGGGTCCCAAGACGACCGAAACTGACGCTTCTCCTGGCCCGCTAGTGGGCTCTGCAGTGCTCTTTCACCCCCGATATCCGAACCCCGGTCGACGAGGGAGGCGGCGCGGCTGGCCAGTTTCCCATGACCCTGTCGTGGGGGACGGCCCGCGAGCTGCTGGTTGGGCACGGCTCGCTGGCCCTCTACCACGCAGAACCATCCGCGCCTGCGCCCGCATGCTCGTGGCGCAAACCGCTTGCGAACGTCGTCAAGTGGGCTACCTTCTCCTACGATTCGGCTTATGTCGCCTGCGCTGGGTACACCGACCGCCTCGTCAAGATCTGGCGGCGGCTGAACTTCGACTCGGATAATGCGCGCTTCGACTTCTTCTACCTTCCACACCCCCAGGCGGTGACCGGTGTGCAGTGGCGGAAGCCCTACCACGTCGGCCACACCATCGACCACGTCCTGTACACATTCTGTGCCGACAACCTGCTGCGCATCTGGACCAGGGCAGATGTGCACAGCAGCACACAGCAGCAGCTGATCCCCTGGGGCACGGTCGACCTGGCCGCGTCTCTGCACAGCGCAGCGCTCGGCAGCGGCGCTGCCGTTCGCGACGTCCAGTGGGCCTTCATCATCCAAGGCCGCGACCTGTCGGCCGCGACCGAGAGGGCCGTCCAGGAGCGAGACGAAGCCAGCGAGAAAAATGCCGGGGCCCTCCAGCACCTTGTGAACATAGCCAACCGAAGCTCCGAGATCTGCCTCGTCCTCGATGCCCACGGCGCCTTGGCGGCGCTGTCTCTCGAAAACCTCGACTCCAAGGCCCAGAAAACAAACGACGTCTACAACATTGCGCAGCTGGTGTCGCCAGACCTGGACTTCTCGCGCAACCTCGGCTTGTCGGCGGCCACGTCCACTTCCACAGACCATGTCGAGATCTACACCTTCTGCGACAGCGCCAAGGGCCACCTCAACATTCTCATACACTACTTCACTGGCAAGATCGAAGTCTATGAGGCAAACATTGCTCTCCTGTTCGACGAGACATCCACGGGGCCGCGGCTGTGGCGCAAAAGCACATGGTCCGGCCACTCGGGCCCCATCCGCAAAATGGTGCGCAACTTCAGCGGCAGCGCTGTCGTCTCCAGGACGCATGACGGCGAGAGCGTGGTCTGGAGCCACACCCACGGCAACAAAGACGCGCCGCTCTTCCCAAAAAATATGCTGGCCGACGAGAAGTCGATTCGCAGAATCTGCGTCCTGCGAAAGGGTCGCTTTGTCGTGTTTCTCTTCCGTGGTAGCATAGCTGTGTGGGACTGCCGCCATCCCGAGCCGGTGCTGCTCAGCCGCTGTGAGTACAGCATCTCCGGTGAGCCTCTCTGCCTGCTCGTCCTGCCTCGCGAAAAGGTAGAAGACGGCTCCGTGGCCCACATTGCCACAGTCACCTCCGAAAAGCAAGGGATCGTCTGGGAAATCGTCCTACCAAAACTCGCCCCGGCCTCCGACGCACCCTCCATGCCTAGAGCGCGCGAGACGAACGGGCATAGCCAGCCGTCAGTGCGCGAGTTTTGCAGATTCTATCTAGGAGATGCTGGAGATCTGGCCTACGTGCTGCCCGTCGACCCCGCGGGGGCAAGTCCCATCATATCGGGCTTCCTAGACGTGTTTGCCCGCGATGTGGCCATCTCGTACACGAAATCGGGCAGGGTCGAGTTCTGGACCGCTAGGATCGACCACGGCGAGAGGCAAGTCGAGTGGTTGTCGACGTCGTCGATGGAGACCGGGATCCAGGACCCGTCCCTCGTCAGCGGCAGCACGCGGAAGAAGGCGGCACTGGTCAACGCCCGCCGCTCAGTCGTCACAATCTGGGACATCCAAGGCGCCCAGCTGGAGTACGAGAGCAGTTTCGAAAGCCACGACACCGTGCAGGACCTGGACTGGACGTCAACCCCAGACTCGCAGTCCATTTTGGCCGTCGGCTTCCCCCACCGCGTTCTGCTGCTGTCGCAGCTACGCTACGACTATCTGAATAAGGGCCCAGCCTGGGCCATCGTCCGCGAGATCAGCACGCGCGGCTACACGCCGCACCCCATCGGCGATTCTACCTGGCTTGGTGATGGTGACCTCGTCATCGGAGCCGGCAATCAGCTTCTCGTACAAGACAGGCTGTACAACGTCCCCAACACTCTTGTCACCGGTCTGCGGCTTCCGCAAACGAAGAAAGGCGTGTGGGATCTCTTCGACGTCGTTCAGAGACTGAACGGTCCCCTTCCTGTGTTTCATCCGCAGTTTTTGAGCCAGTGCATGCTAGCCGGCAAAAGCGAGCTGGTCCATCGGATACTGATGTCTCTGCACAAGACCCTCAAGTTCTGGATACAGGGCGATACCGTCGACGACTATCTGGGGATTGGCATGGAAGAGTTCTACCACGACGGAAATGTAAGTGCCGCTCCTCTTCTCGCCACTCCTCTCTCGGGCGCTTCGTGCGGTGCCCAGGTGCCGGCATAGGAGACTAACAAACCCGCAGCAAGCGAAGGCGTACGGGAAGAACAAAGACCCGGCGGCGTCGTTCTTCACGCGCCGTACGTCGACCGACGACGAGAGCGAGAAGTTTACAGAAGACATTGCGCAGGCCATCAACGAGAAGCTGACCACCGTGGCACTTCCCCAGCTGTCCGGCCACGAGCAGATACAGCTGGTGGACATTGTCGAGTGCGCCGGCCTAGTCGAGAAGCATCGCCGGTCGATGGATGAGAACGGAGCGCGATATATGCTCTTTTTCCGGCAGCACGCGCTCCGGAAAGGACGAACAAATGAGATCCACATGGGCTGGAGAGAGATCAACTGGGCGTTCCACTCGACAAGCCAAGACATCCTCGTCGACTTCGTGTCTAGGCAGCACCACGGGTCTCTGCTGTGGGACGATGCGCGCGAGAGCGGCATGTTCATGTGGCTGTCCGACAATTCGGCCGTGGTGAGATTGCAACCCGCCCTGTTTCTATTTTGTTTTGCGCGTTCCGCGTTCTTTCTCCGGCCAGAGGTGCATAGCGCTAACGAGAGGGTGCTCTGTGTGGCAGAAAGCGCAATTCGAGGTGATTGCGCGCAACGAATACGCGAAAAGCGAGATGAAAAACCCCGTCGACTGCAGCCTGTTCTACCTTGCGCTCAAGAAGAAGGCGGTGCTGCAGGGTCTATGGCGCATGGCGTCGTGGAACCGCGAGCAAAAAGCCACGCAGCGGCTCCTAGGAAACAACTTTGAAGAGCCGAAATGGAAGACGACGGCGCTGAAGAACGCATATGCGCTGATGAGCAAGAGACGCTTTGGTATTTTTTTTCTTCTTTTTTCTTCCCCAGTCTTCTTCCGCCTGCATATACCGCGAGCCTCTCACCCCAAGATTCAAATGGCTGCTGACCAGAAAAGGATACGCTGCCGCCTTTTTTCTCCTGGCCGACCACCTCCAGGACGCTGTCAACGTCTGCTTCAACCAGCTCAAGGATCTGCAGCTGGCAATCACCATTGCGCGCGTGTACGAAGGCGACCAAGGCCCGGTCTTGAAACGATTTCTTGAGGAAGAGGTGCTCACCGCGGCCGCGCAAGAGGGCAACCGCTGGCTTGCGTCCTGGGCTTTCTGGATGCTGCATCGACGAGACATGTCCGTCCGAGCACTAATTGTGAGTGGTTTCTTTTTTTTTTTTTCATGTCTCTTTTCGTATTTTCTTCACCCTTTCCACCGTTCCCCAAAGTTGATATGGCGGCCGCGTATGACGAAGCCCTGCTAATCGGCCGCCCGTATCTCTAGACGCCCGTGTATACGCTCATCGAGACGCCGTGCTCACCCGGGCTCAAGTCAAAGTTGTTTCTCACGGACGATCCGGCGCTCGTGGTCCTCTACGCACAGCTGCGACAGAAGACGCTGCAGACACTGCGCGGCGCCTCCAAGGTGACCCCCAAGGTGGAGTGGGAGCTGGTGCTGCACAGCGCGCGGCTGTATGGCCGCATGGGCTGCGACCTGCTGGGGCTCGACCTCGTACGCAACTGGGAATTCTTGCACCCGGGGCCGACCACCTTGGCAGAGCGGGACCACGACGTCCATCCGCTACGGATGCTGCGGCGCAGGAGCTCGCTGGTCGTCGCAGATCTCCCCGTGTCGCCCATTGCAGACAGGCTGCCAGCGGATCTGAAATCCGGCGGAATGCAGAAGATGGCGCCCACGGTGTTTGAAGAGCCGGACGCGAGCTCGCTGCTCGACAGCTTTGGGTTCTGACGAGGCACGCTGGTGCAGACGGAGGTGGCCGGAGGTGGACGGAGGTGGCCGGAGGTGGACGGAGGTGGACGGGGGCGGACAGAGGGGGTCCGCTGCGGGACGAGTGCTTTTGTAGGATACATATTCAGTCGGAGCATAAATACCGAATGAGGCATAGAAGTAGGCATATAACTTGTAAGGAGGCATATAGTAATAACACTACGACGCTTGCAAAGCGCTGCACTAGTGAATTAAAGATGCATACGAAGTACAAATCGCCGTTCTCCGTATGATAGATACTACGAGACTCGTGCACAACAGGCGCACTGCGCCAGGCTAGCACGTGGCCGGCCCACAATAGGTGGTTGCGCCGACAGCAGGGCCATCCAATCAGCGGGCAGAACGCGTCGGCTGACCAGGCCAGCGGAAGAGCGAGAATCACCCACGTCATCAGCTGCTATGTGCTGTGGCACTGTCCGGCTCTAAGGCTGCCAGCATGCCTTGCATATGATTTTATGCCTCTGCCTGCAGCCGTCTTTGTTCTGGCCCGGCCAGCGTGGCCAACAGGCACCAGGCAGCTAGGGACGTGCATCTCTGCACCGACACTACCTACCCACCGGTCTCTCTGCCACGTCGGCGTGTCGGCTCGGTCCTCGTCGATCTTCTCTCGTCGGCCTCTTCCTCGCTTCGGCTCCTCGACCTCCTCGACCGCCTCTACCGCCTCGACCGCCTCGACCTCCTCGTCTCTCGTCGCCCCCGACCTCTCCTCCCTCCTCGACTGCCACGGTAATGCCTGATCAATCCACACCCCCTGCTCACTCCTCGCCCTGAGCTCCGTTCTTGCACCCTGTCTCCTTTCCTTCGCTCGGCTGTCTCCTCCCCCCAACAACCCCCCCCCCTGCCCCGGCATCGTCAGCCTCATGGCCGCCCACCCCGACAACGCCCAGCTCCGCCAGCCGACGGCCAGCCACTCCAGCTTGCACACGTACGGGCCACCATGCCGCCTCGCGCCTGTGCCGCAGCCCCCGCCAGACGCTTGGCTCGAGGGCATCCCGCCAAGCAATGCACAGTTCTTCTATTCGTCCCTTGTCCCCATCGACGACCCCCTCTCTCACGCAATTGGCGACGCCAAGGTCCAGAAGCTGCCGCTCCGCCCATTCTCCCAGGGCGACAACAACGCGCTCGACAAGGCCTGGCTCGGGCTGTCGTCTGAAAAGGACCGTGAAAACCATGCTGCCGCGAGACACAATCGCAGCCCGGGCCCGCCTGTGGCAAAATCGAACGAGGAGACCGTGGCCATCGTCGTGCGGAATCTCGCCGCACGCCACCGGCTGAAGCATGCGCAAGAAGACGCCCCAGAACCCGACGCGGTCACAACGGTGCGGGCTACGCTGCAAGGCGCCACCACGAGCATTCCCGTGTGCTGCGAGCAGCTGCCCGTCGATGCCGCAGCCGAACTGTCCGTCCTCTTTTGCCCGCTTACCACCTCACGGCAGGCGGCGCTCAGCGTCGACAAGGTAGTTCAGAGAGTCATGGTGTGCCTCGGCAGTACCAAGACGGCCTCTGCTGCCCCTGACGGCCACTTGGCGCCATCCATTGCACCGCAGAGCGTCGCCTCGTCCGCAGCTTCGAGGCACGGCCTCCCGTCCGCCCGGCGGTTTGAGCCCCTATCCTTGCCACGCTCGGTGCCTGTCGATGCATCTCGTGGAAACCAGGCTGTGGCATCCTCGGAAGACGGCGCCATGGTAACCAAAGAGCCTCTTATACCCTTGCCGTCACCACTCGCCGCTGCAGACGTTCTGCTTTCTAGTCCCGCTGCAGTCCCACTTCCTATCAGGCCGCCCGTTCTTGATGACGGCATTTCTGGAAAGCCCTTTCTGCGAGTGGGCACGCCGAGCGGTTCGCTTCACGGCCCTACGCCCGTCTTCGGCAACAGCAAAAGCTCCGAGGTGCCGTCGCCGTCTCCGCCTACGTCCTCGCCGCAGCTACAGCCGCAACAGTCATCTTCCGTGCCTGACAGAGGTAGCCAAGAAGATGACGAGTCCATACGAACAGAAATACAGACAACCTCTCGTTTGCTGGACGGGCTAAGAGCGTCAGCCAAAGTTGCTGTGGGGATATCGAGGCTGCACACAGTCGACTTGCCCTCTTTGCAGATGAAGCCCATCTACTGGCCCCCCGTCAACGATGTTGCCGTTGTCCAGCGAGCCACGTGGTTCTACAGGGATACTATGCTGCCGTTAGAAGCCGCCGTGGCCAATCAATTGGAATCGCTCTATCGGGAATTGCGTCCATGGTCAGAGACCTGGGCAATCGAGCTTCGCTGTGCAATCGACATTGGGCCCGTAGGCGAAGAAAAGGTGTCCCAGCCGCTGTGGCCGAAACCAATCCAGCGCGGCCCGAGAACAAAGGCGGGGAGGTCACCGCCTGAGCCTGAAATCTCCAGCGACCCGTTTTGCGCTTCACACTGTCACCAGGGTGCCGCAGCGGCCGAAGGAACTCTAGAACCTCCGCTCACGGGAGGCTCCGACGAGACGACTGCGAACGGCGCCGCTGCTGCGGCTGCCGTCGCTGCCGTCGCCGCGAAAAGCTTCGCAAACTACCATGTCGCCTTCAAAGACGGCACAACCGCGTTTCTTCTCAAGCCCAGCCTCAAACCTTCAGCCTACTACAGCCGGCGACCCATTGCGAAAATCAGCAAGGGCGTCACTGTTGGAATCCCTATTGTTCGGGGCTTTGACAGGGATGCTTGGAACCGGACCCACGAAAAAGTACCAAGAGAGTCCACAGTCAAACCCGGCCAGGCCCCAGCTACCCTCTCTGCGGACAGCCCCGAGGAAGGCCACGGCCTTGTCGGCTGCCCTGGGTGCAGGGCCGAAAAGAAGGACAGCCAGGTCTCCGACCTCGTGCTGGTTATTCACGGTGTCGGGCAGAAACTGGCAGAGCGGGTTGAGAGCTTCCATTTCACGCACTCTGTGAACGGTCTTCGACGCGCAATGAACGTCGAGCTGAAAAATCCCGTTGTGCGGTCTGTGTTGCGCGACGGCCAGAACGGCATCATGGTGCTGCCAGTGAATTGGCGCCACACGCTGTCGTTTGAAGAAGGTGGCTTTGCAGAGGATTCCGGGCACGGAGGCCTCTTATCCGCCGCCGACGGCTTCGGGCTCAAGGACATTGAACCAACCACGATCCCAGCTGTACGGAGCATGATCTCCGACGTCATGTTCGACATCCCCTTCTACATGTCACACCACAAGCCGAAGATGATCCAGTCGCTGGTGCGTGAGGCCAACCGAGTCTACCGTCTCTGGTGCCAGAACAACCCAGGATTTGCAGAGAGCGGCCGAGTGCACCTCATCGGTCATTCTCTCGGAAGCGCAATGGCTCTCGAGGTGCTGTCCAAGCAGCCGACTACCCTGCCACCTATCGATCTCACCCGCCCGCCGTTAGAAACCGGCTGCTTTGAGTTCGACACAAAGAACCTCTTTTTGCTTGGTAGCCCTTCGGCCTTCTTTCTTCTTCTGGAGCGCGGCACCCTCGTCCCACGACGCGGGCGCCAGAAACCAGGCATCGACGTCAATGACAGCCTAGATAACCGTGTTGTCGGCGAGGTCGGCGCCTTTGGCTGCCTGGCTGTCGACAACATATTCAACATTCTCGCCAAGGAAGATCCTATTGCGTATCTGCTCAATGGAACCATCGACACGGTCTACGCCTCCAGTCTTAAGACGGCATACGTCCCTTCAGCTACCGTTGGTTTCTTTGCCTCCATCGGCCACTCTCTCCGAGGTGTCGTCCCCGGAGCCCCTGCCGCTCCGCATCCGGCTGAAGCACCGCTCGCGTTGCCGCCCAATCCTGGTTCGATCGTGCGGCTGCCCTCCCAGCTCGAACTCGAAGTTCATGACTTCACTCGAGAAGAAATCGCCGAGCGCAAAGCCTACCTTCTCAACGACAACGGGCAGATCGACTATTTCCTGCAGTCCAGCGGTGGACCTCTCGAAATTCAGTATCTGAATATGCTCAGTGCTCATACGAGCTACTGGACGAACCAGGACCTCATTCGTATGCTCTGTGTGGAGATCGGTCGCCGCTCCGGGAAATCGCATGCACTGCCGACCATGCGTGCCGTCAAATCCCAAAAAAGAATCATCCCAAACGTGGGCCAAATATAAATGTCCCTGCGCGCTTCTAGATAGATGATACCCAATTTTTTACATGCCTTAGCACCAAATGTTATGCATTCTATTTAATAAAACAGCTAGGAGAGAGGACATGAGCACGCTGTGTTGTCCCAATCTAAACGTCGCCAAAAACTTTCGTGCCATGATCTAGAACTAGCATCAGATAATCAGCGCAGCCTCACTCATCTGCACATCGCTCGCCCATCTACCCTCCTCAACCCTGCCAGGGACATCTATATTCCGTCTAGCTCCATCATTGCACCGTCCATCTCCTCGTCGTCATAAGCTTCGGCTTCCCGTGCTTGTCCGGGATCCGCATACCGCGCCATGCCAGCCCCGTTGATCTGTTGTCGGAGCTCGGTAATCGTATCGTAGTCTGCTTTCTCTTGGTGCTTCTTCAAATCCGCAAGGCTCCACGTACTGATGCCCTCTTGGTCCCTCGCATGAAAGGGCTGCGCCATATCACGCAAGAATTTCTTGGCGTTGCTGATGGCCATATCGGTACTGACGTTCGCGTCGGCTTCGAGCAATGCCTGGTTGATCCACTTTGGCAGCTGGTTTCGCTTCTTCTGATACCGCCTATCGGCGAGCACCATAATCCCATAGTCGTCCTTGCCACGCAATACACGGCCCAAGCATTGTGCGGCGTGCCGCATGGCGTCAAACGAGAGAAAATCGTTTTCGCGAATGCGGTACGTTTCGCGTAAAAACTCGAGACGGGCTTTGAGAATACGCGACTCGGTATACTGGAAGGGGACGCCGATGGACAGCACAGTACGGCCGTACTGATGGTCAAAGTCAATTCCTTCGGATACCTTGCCACGAGCGACACAAAGCAGCACAGCGCCCCTTCCGTTACAGCAAGCTGTGCGGTATGTCTCCAGGGCCAACGAGGTCTCCTGCGCGTCTGGTGTCTCGACAAGAATAAGTTTATACTTCCACACCTCGTCCAGGATGCCCATTCCCTGCCACATGCTGATAATGGACTCCATGTAGAGATACGAGGGGAAGAATACAACCATGCCATCGGGAGTAATCTTTGCAAACTCGGTTAAAAGATTGCCATAATTCCGCACGACGCTCGGTTCATTCCGCACTTGGAAACTCGTCGAGATAGAGGCTTGATCGCTCCCCCGGGTGACAATCATCGGCAAGAAAGAGCGCCTTGCAAGAGTCATGGTGTACGACTCTTGGACGACGGTGGTAAAATCGAGCATCTTCGGGTACATCTCTAGCGGGGAAATTGTCCCTGATGTGATGATCACGCTACTGAAGCGCTCGAAGACGGGTTTGATGGCAATCGCAGCATCCAGGCAGGTGAAGTGGAGGACCGGGTTGGGTACTTCTGCGGTATCCGACTCAAACGGCTCGAGGATAAGCAAAAAGCCCTTCTCGTACGTTGCAACCAGGGTTGCAAAGGTGGCCACCTCTCGCAGAGGCTGGTAATCCTCGATATTCGTGAGTTCTAGCGTGCGAACGAGTGACGCCAGTCGTTCGGAGCAGAACCGCAGAGGTTTCTTCTCAATGAAAGTATACTCTTTCAGATGTGCAAGGAATGATGGGGGTGTCTCTGAAATAACCTGTCGCACTTTCATGCGCGTCTATCATGGGTATTGTTAGTTCGACTTGTTTTCCTCGTGTGTTTGGTAACATCCACACAGAAAAGCAGGCATGCCAAGAAAATTGCGGCCTCTCAGCTTCACGCACGCCGTTGCAAACAACTCGTAATTTACCTTGAGGTATTCTATGAACCTTTTGAGAAAGGCGACAAAATGCTCTGCTCTCCGGATGTTGCCAGGTACAGCTTCCTTCAGCAGGTCTTCGGGGAGTGCTATAAAACACGATAGATTAGAAAAGGCCACCCTAGGTAGAAGATTATCGTGAAGCCATGGATCTTCATGCACTTACTTGGATTTGTCATAAAAGCATCCTCCTGGCGTGCCTCGTCAGCTTCTCGCAGACCTTGAACCAATTTTTGGTACTCATTTTCAAGTTGTTTTTGGTCCGTTTCTCGCATCTCGTTTATCTTCCGTTCTAGGTTCTGAGCGCCCCTTGTGGCTTTCCTCAGTGACTCTTCTGTAATGTCGGTGCTCAAAGACTCAATGCAAACGTTATCGATGTTGTGAGCCTCGTCAAAAACTACGATGCAGTCCCTTGACAGCTCTTTCGATACGCGTTCTGCAATCTTGGGGTCGAGCAAGTAGTGATAAGAGTAAATGATGACGTTGCAGAATTGCATCTTCACAGCGTCAGAAACAGGTCACACGTACAGTGAAAATCAAAGGGGAAGAAAGGGAAAAAAATAAGCCAAAAAAGAATGTTCGCCTACCATCCGACGGGACGTGAAATAAGGGCACTGCTTGCGCTCTTCGCCATAACGCAGCAGGCCATCAAGAGTCCAGACACCATTCGGGATCAACATATTAGGCTCAAGCTTATCGAGGTTCTATACCAGTATCATCAGCTTCAACGAAACAAAACGAGAGACTGAAAGGGGTATCGGGCGGGGCATACGTCGTGGTAGATGCACACATCAACATCGTCGCCGCGTTCCTTTTTTTCTCTAACAAAGCCCGCTGTCAAGCTGCGGCAGCGCGCGTCTACGACGGCGCCGCTCTTCTCGCGCTTGACTGACGGGTGAAGACAGAGATTCTTTCGACTTGTCAGGCCAAGGCCGCGAAACTCTTCCACATGTCCCAGCTCCTGCGCTCGATATTCCATCAAGGCCTTCAACTCCGCGAGAGCCTTCTCGATCTCCGACATGGTACCTGTGCATAGATAACAAGCATTAGCTGAACGGCCGGAAATGCAACGACTTGGGAGAGGCTACATCTAGGGCCCTTTGGCGGACTGACGGGAACAGTAGATTAGCTTTCGCTGCGTCGAAGAGTGTTGTTGGTATGCAACAATGAGTGACAACAGGGATACTGTCTTGCCCGTGCCCGAGGGCATTTCCAGCACGCAGTTGCCGCCCGCATCAAGAGTCTCTGAGCCATGCAGTTAGCGGAACGCATCCACCTCGCCTAGAGCTGCGTAGAGACGGGGGAGACGGCGTACTTTTCAGAGCACACATATAACTTCACGCGCGCACAAGCTGTGTTAGCCCGATACACCAACTCCACCCCGTTGGGGCAAGTCAGAAGGAGGAGGCAGCTCACGTATATTGCTCTATTCCGGCGCCGTTAGCCTGCTGTTCTCATAGAGTGCACGCCGCTGAAACAGGGGCACAGATATAGAGGGGGATGGAGGTTCTGCTCACCTGGATAGATCCGTGGGTACGGGAACAAGACCGGCAGGTCGCTAAGAGACACGGCGCAGGTCAGCAGTGCCGCGCATGGAAGAATCATTAAACAGAAACCGGCTAGAGTCTAGACATCCCAAGGGAGGACTCCCACTGCCAAGCACCAGCACGTATTGCTACTCACTCGATGTTGAACTTCATGGTGGCGAGGATGGCGGCACGCAGCGTCGCCGACGAAGCTGGCCTGAGAAGATGGTGATGAAACGCAGGCAGAAGGCCGGCCACCGAGGGGAAGACGAAAATGGACTAAGATGGGCCCGTTCCTGCCGCCTTTCGCTGATGCAGCGGCCTCTGGGAATGCGTCTCAGAACACGGCCAGATCGTGGTGGATGGGCGGTTATTGCACGACGTTTGGTGTGGAAAGAGAGTCGGCAACAAGTTGCAAGCACCAGCTCCACTGATGAGCAATCCACAGCGAAGACCTCCAGCGCGCGGTGTCACGTGAGTGGCCCAAGTTTCGCGTCTGCGAACTGCGGCGGGGCGGGGCTGCCTGCCTGCTGGCGTTTCAGTCGAGCGGCGCCCCAAAAGAAGCGTCCGTCCAACAGCCAACAGACATCGCTTTGAAGAACTCCGTCCGCTGTGCCGCCAGTTTTTCTTCATGCATATCCCAACGCTGTCATAGATGTACGATTAAAGCCGACAAAGAGCCAGCGTCGCGCTGGAAGGCTGCCGACGCCCGACGAGCACGACTTGCCGTGCCCGTCCAAGTCAATACCAGTGGCCGACTGCTCCCCAAGCCGTCGCACCTGCAGCAGAGCTGACAGCGGCATGTTTATGTTCTTGCTTCTACTGGAGAGCGAGTGGGAAGACGGCTGGCTGCCGGGCATTGTCAATGCTCGCGAGGCGCTGCGCCGGCCTGGGCCGAGATCACCGCTCGAACCAAAAACCATGTTTTGTCCGCCTTTCCTTCGTGCTCGAGAGATCATGCACGTGTCTTTTTTTGGAAGCCTTACGTGCTGTCGTTCCCGGCTCCTGGTTTTATTTTTGGCGCCTGCCCTGCTCTCCTCGCTCTCTTCTCCATCACATGCAGCTCTGTCTAGATTGCCCGGCGAGCGACGTGAGCCATCCTAGCACCCAGCTCGAGCCATTTCAACTCAACGTCAGAATCCAATATGCAGCGGTCTTACGTCCTACCTTGCCCCACTGGTGGCTGTCTTGGTTTAAAGTTTGCGTGTGCCGGGTAACCATCCCTCAAAGTAGGACCTTCCGGGTTATGTTTGATTGCGCCTGGCCCTTATTGCTGCGCAAGTCTGGAATGGCCCCGTACCAGCACGGGTCGACCGCACGAACGCTGGGCGGCTCCACAAAGTTCATATGCCCACAGGTCTTCTAAATGAAAGAAATAGAGCAGCTGCCCACGGCGAGTGTGGTGGTGACCATAATGGCGATAGTAGGGGGCAGTGGCTGGTAGCGGCCGTGTTCGTGATGGCTAGGGATCTCCCGGCAGGACTCTCTCGTGCATATTAATAGACACAGGGCGGCGGCCAAAAATAGGTATTAATTGCCGCGGGAGCCCATTTCATTTCGAAGGGGGGGCAGCCAGCCGCCGGACCAAGTCGTGTGAGCCCTTTCGGCGCTCTGCCCAGTCTCTGCTGATATCACTTGGTCAAAGGGGATCCTTGCAATAACGTTTCGCTCTTAGCAGCAAACGAGCAGCCGCAGGCCACAGATTAAGATACACGCGCGTTCTGGAAATCTAGCATTGGGCGGACCAGGCCAGGGCGCACTGCAGCAGTCGGCAGGTAAGTGGAGATCGTCAAGCGTTCGTCGTCCCGGGTGTTTGACCAGGTGCGCGAGCAGGGTTGAGAAGAGACGCTCCAGGGAGAAAGAAAAGGAAAGAATAGAAGAGCCATATATGGAGAGATAGCAACCCAGCGATCGTGACGGTCGTCCACCAGTCGACGAGCACACCGCACCGCCGTGCTGTGTGCTCCTTCGGCTGTCGGAACGTACTGTCTGTGATCAGCATTGGCATATGCAAGCTGTAATGCAAGCAACCCACCGCAAGCATTTATGGGGACCATCTCTGTGGGCTGCCGTGCTGTAGGTCTGCCGCTGAGGCGTGTCAGGTCGTATCTGGTTGGGCTGGCACTTATGTGCCGTGTACCAAGAAAAGAAACAGGCGGGATCACCAATGGCCGTGGGGTGTCGAAAGGGGGGGGAGAAAATTCAGGACAAAGACGGAAGAGGCAATATCACTACGTATAACGGAGGGAGACAGTGAGAATAGAAAATGAAGGGAACGCCGTCACTATGAAGGAGATATAAACAGAATGGGACGCAATCAACGGGAACAGAAAGTCCCCGACCTTGGTGGGGGAGGGGGCGAACAGGCCGGGAATCTGGGCGGCCTGCTGTAGATATTTTTACACACGCGCCACGGAACACACTATCCGCTCCGGCCGTCCCTGTGCCCCCCCCGTGGCCGTGACACCGGCACAGCTGAGCGACATCAGTCGTCAAGCGAGAGAAATAGTGTCCAGGGCGGGCCAGGCTAGGCTGTACGAGAGACGCTTCCAAGCAAAAGAGAGACGTACATTTGCCGTCCAGGGGGCGCCTCCCACATCAGATTCCAACACGGCAAAATCAACTCATACAACATACAGCAGGGAAGCTCTGGCTGCACAGACGTTGCAGTCACAGTTGAGCCAGCATGCGCTTGGGACAGAGCAGGCGCTCTGCACGCAGTCCAGTTGACGGGGACTGCAAAGGTCGACCGGCTCCGAAGGAAAGGAAAATCCTATGGCAATGTGCCTCTGTGAGACGCCCTCGCCGAGGGCAAGCGTCGGAGAATTAGCACGTGCCGGGACGTTCCAGATCGCCCAGGCCGAGCAGGATTGGACGCGAGCAGAGCACTCCAAGCACAAGCCACGTCCGAGACGTTCGATATGATGAAGGGAGTCAGGGGCGTAGGATCTGCTGGTTGTGTTGGGCAGGGACACGGTCTGGATCCAGAACAGTCTAATGTTGCTATATATGTGGCTAAATTAGGGTGGCAGTGAACAAGACAAAAGGGGCAGAGGAGAACTAGAATGTTGACCAAGAACAAAACCAGATGTGCGTCACAGCGGGAGGGTTGTGGTATTGGTGGCAGATATATTATACGGGGGAAATAAGAGAAAGCGGAAGTGAGAAGAGAGAGAGGGTGAAGGAAAGAGGAAACTAAACAAAAATAAAAATAAAAATAAAAGGGGGAAAAGGGGGGGGGGGGGGTGGAGGTTGGAAGGCAAGGAGGATGGAAGACGAAAAACAAAGAGCAGAAGAGCCATCCCTTGACAAAAAAAATCCCTAGAAAAAAGCATAGAACGGATCGAGCGTCCCTGGCCAGACCAGTGGTTCGCCATCCTATTCCCAACCCTTCTCTGCCCTGTGTTCTATGATCCCCCCTTGCAAGCCACCGTCCGGTGCGTTGCGGGACGACCGCAGCGGCTCAACGGCGTGCGCTGGCGGCCTAGATACCACTACAGAAACCGCACAGTAGCCGCCAGAGCGCCTTCCCCGGCAGCTGCTCCCAAAGCCTCTCATGCCAACAGGGACGTGGAGATGGAGATGTCCCGCGGGCCCTCGTGGACGCCGTCGTGGCTAGGAAACACCGACAGGCCAGGCCGCCTGCCACGACAAGATCTGGCCCCAGTCGGCCTCGATCTCGGCCTTTCCTGCAGTGAGCCTGCCAGTCCAAGAGACAGACAATCTCGCAGCCTGGCCACTCAGACGCGAGGGTTGCCTCCCGGCCAGCCAGCGATCCAACATGCAAGCTCAAGGCCAAACAGCCGAGCGCCTCGCAAATTGCACAGCGACGACACGGAGGGTCTGCGACGTTCTCGATGCCCCAGAGACGGTGGGAATCGCGTGGGCGCCTTGTTGGGGGATCTGGTCATCGTGCGAGAGGCCGCGGCCCAAGCAGCGACAGCGACAACGAGGAACACGGCCTCGTCTACCAAGCTACCAACACAGACACAAATTAATCAAATTAAAGCAGCGTCAACAGCCACCCTCGTATGCGCAGCCAGAGCCATCCTGTGCACTTTCCAAACGGGCAGGTGAGAGAGGGCCTAGGGTGCGGTGCGGTCCAATCCTGTTCATATCAGCCCGCACCGGCCGCGGACTGGGAGGGCCCACGCACTGCGTCGAGCAATTGTATATGTATCTGCTCTTCTCTCGCCACCCGTGCGTCCCAAGAGGGCTCAACCAACGTTAATAAAAGGTTCGACAGCTCTGCATCGTGGCTGAGTGTTGCGGCCTAATCTGCGTCGACAACGTACCCCGTCCCGCACTGCCAGCACTGCCAGCACCCCGAGATTGCTGGAGGCGGAGGCAGGTCCTTCGATGGCCCAGGAGCAAACCGTCCACGCCTGGAGACGGCCTGCCCAAAGGGACTTTGCGCAGAAGCAGCGTCGCTCGTGGCATGGCCTACAGGAGGGTAAATAGCCGCAGCTGGCCTGGCCGGGCCACGGACTCGGCGAGCCAACAGCGATCCTGCGCAGTATTAGCCGTGATTCTTCTTGGATGATATTTCCTCTCCTTTCATTCTTGTCGTCCGTTGGATCACCCTGCCTTCTTCCTGCTCCTTTCAAACATCCACTCTCTGCCTCGTCGTCGTCCAGCCGCTTTGAACATGTCCCGATGCGAAAAGCCTCGCCGCAAAGCGTTGGCCTCCCGTGCTCTCTGCCAGGTCGACGTCTTCATGCGCATGCACACATCCAAAAAAGGCCGACGCAACGCTCACCAATACTTTACTTATACAGCTTACGACATAACACTACCTGTGGTGGACTCCCCCGGCTGGGCTGGCATCAGGGACATGGGTCCTTCTGGCCCCTGCATGCCGGGAACCAGGGGCTGTTGGGGGGGGGGGGGTTGCAACTGGTGGAGTCCTCCGGACGCAGAGAAAACAGTTCGAGTACATGGCACAAGAAGCAATAGGAAGAAAACTGCTCCGTATTATCCTGCCTGCAACGGCGTACCCTAGCGTCGAAAGAACACACGCTCATCTAGCGTAGCATTGTTGGGGTCGTCTCAACGGTCGCGCACCTGCATGCAAGTGAGATGCGATGTATCTATCTGACTCCGTCCTCTCGCCATGCATCCCCAGCGTGGCTTCGGGCACACGACCCGAGCAGGCCTCTGACAGGAGGACGACGGCGTAATTACGTCGTATGTGCTTCTCGTTCGCTCGTGGAGAGAGACCTGGCCATAGGCCTGGCCATGAAGCCACAGCCACGGCGTGCAATCAAGTGTCATCTCGCCGCGTGGTTCCCATCCTTGCGCATACCTGCACGATGTCGAGATGCGTGCCCAGGCCTCGTCGACAGCCCCTATGTCCCGATCCTTGTCGCCAGCCCGCCTGTCACAGCAGCTCCTTGCCCACCCGTCCTGTCCAGCTCGAAGGATCGCCACTTGTTTGCTGCCTCATTCGACATGGCAGTGTCGCTACTGCACTCTCGACTGCGTCTCTCTTCCTCGCATCTATGGAACCTCCCTTTCTCCATATGCCCTTCCCACTGCACGTTGGGGCCTTGCTAATGCGCCGTGTCTTCCCCAGGTAGGATGCACCGATCGCAGCAGCACTAGCATCTACGTATTTACTTTCGACGACGTTGTAATGTAGCACTGGTTATTACCCGGCGCAGGATTTCTGCACTACACTTCTACTTCGGTCACTCCAGACAAGGCTTGCCGTCTTGGTTACTCTCGTTTGGTCCCTGCGCACACTTTCTTTCTCTAGGACTGGTTCCTGTTCATGCTTGTGCTATCCAGCTTCTTGGTGCTCGGCGCGGCGAGGCTTGCCCGGGCTTGTTGTTCTCTCCTGCGATGTAGTATCTGCCATTCTTCAAACACGCACACTCACTCACCCCCCCCCCCAACACCCCTTTTATTATTTTTCTTTTCTCTTCTGCTTTTCTCCGCTCTATGTCTCCTACCCCGTTAACTTTATTTTGTAGCCCCCCCTCCCCTACCTCAGAGGTACTCCTTTCTCACTTCCTCCCAGACGTGCCCATTTGCCTTCCTCTGCCCATTCACCTTCACATGACACGAATGCAATATACAGAGGTACCACGCCCCCTCGCGTGCTCCTTTTCTTCGTCTCGCCTGCTGCTGCCTTCCACTTCCTCTCGTCGATATATTGGGGTTGGCTGTGTATTTATTATATTCGAATATCTCACTGCCGCAGATAAACTTACAACAACACCTGCCAGCGTCCAAGATTGTGCGCACGCCGACGTTGTCCCCCCCTTTCCTCGTTTCTCTTTTTCACGCTCTCGACGCAGATCGCTACACGGGCACCCACGCTCCACTCATAGGCAACTTTTATATAAGAAGTTGCCATCTCCCGACCTCCCCACCTCAAAGGTTGCTTTGTTGCCAACGCTCCCGGTCAAACAGTTCTCGTCATGGACCTTACACCTTCTCTGAGCCGCTCTCCCGCCTCCCCTCCCAACTCCTACTGCCCATCTGAAGCCTCGTCCCTGGAGTATCCTTCCCCAGACCTGATTGCACAGCAGTATAGAATTTCTTCGCTGTATGGCGCAGATTCGTTCTGCTCCATGGCACCAACCCAGGACTCGGAGGTTCCTCTGTTTGCTCTCGACGCCGTGAGCCATCCCGGCTGGGATCATACAACAGCGGCACATGCGCCGAACACATCGGTAGCACTCCCCACAATCCTCTCGGCGGAGTACGACCCTTTTGGTGGCTTCAGTTCTACGGTGTCGGCTATTTATGGCCACGGCATGTACACGGGGACACTGCAGTCACACAAGCCTACGTCGCTGGCCGGAACGCCGTCCCCTGTTATTGCTCATTCGCGATCGCCTACGGCTCCCATGTCCAGATCCCCTCTCTCGTTTGCATTCCCGCCTACGTCGCTTCCTAGCTCTTCCTCGGTGTCCCGGGGAGGAGGCGAGGCCGCGGTCACGAGCTACGCTCGCATCACAGGTGTTTCTCAGTTTCCGTCACCTCGCTCTATCCACGTCCCTTACCACATTGAGCCGTCCGGCGTCTATGGCGCGAGCAGCAATGCCAGTGGGTCGAGCGGGTACATGTCAGACGGTACTGCTGCTGTCTGGGGTCATCCTGCGCCGACAACAGGGCAGATATACTCGACCACCAGTAGCCACCAGCAGCAGACTTCGGGCATGGTGCCCGAACACCAATCCCGTGGCACCCGACCACGGCGACAGCCTCGGCGGCTGACGACAAAAGAAGAAGCAAATTTCCAGTGCGAGGTCAACGGCTGCGGCAAGCTGTTCAGCCGAAGCTACAACTACAAGGCACACATGGAGACGCATGACGAGAAGAGGGAGTACCCTTTTCCGTGCCAAGTCCCAGACTGCAACAAAAGATTTGTGCGCAAGACAGATCTCCAAAGACATCACCAGAGCGTGCACATGAAGGAGCGTAATCACAAATGTGACTACTGCGGCCGTCTCTTCGCGCGGAAGGATACACTGAGAAGGTGAGCAGATTTGAAAACACAGCTTAGGCTCCCAACGGCACCAGAATGCATTCACTAACGCATCTGTAGGCACATGGATGACGGCTGCTCGAAGCGATTTGACATTGGGACGCTTGACCTGCGCACGGAGGGCGTTAGCAGCACAGGTAGCGGACCACAAGACCACGTATGGCGGGTTCGGTAGAAATACCGCCCAAGCCTGGCTAGTTGTTGGCTATCTACGGCGCTCCTCGCTTGGCTTTACTCCTGTGATCCATACTGTTATTTTCACCTTTCTCTCATACAGTTCAGTGCTGGCTGTGGTATCTGGTTTACATTTGAATATTTCCATGGTCTATTCCCCCCTTCCCATTTGTGTTTATACTTTGACAGGGGTAAAATGGGCAGAGAATGGGTGTATGAATGAAGTGGGCTCTATGCAACCCTCTGGTGTACGCTGGGTTATTTAGATTTTTCTTTTCTCGGCGGCTTGTGTCATCCTGGCTGCCACGGCTGGCCGGAAGCGTGCTAGAAAGTGCTGCCCCGAGGCGTGGAGCTGATCTGGGTTCTGGTATTATTCTTTTTGTGAAGTTGGGTATTAATTACACGGTTTTTGTAGCAAGCTTGTTGATACGTACTGCCTTTGCGTTTTGTCCGGTGCCGGTCAGCTACGTCTTCCGCCAGAAGTCTACGATGGCATACGCAAGGCGAATGAAAGTCGCCTGAGAGAAACCGAAGCAGCTTCACAGGACAACCAGAACAAAATCAACAACATCCAACATGCGTTGCGTAGAACGGGGTCGCATTGGAGGTGTTATTTTTAACACACGTTCCATCCAGCAGTTTCGCCACAGGCTACGCTGCGCACGGCCGACAAGGTAAAAAATATAAAATACAAAATATAAAATAAAAAATAAACCAAGAAACTGAGAAAAACCACCATAGCGGACACTTAAACATGCAAAGCAGACTCTTAACCGACGGCGCGTGTTGCTCGTCCACCTTTGGCATATTACCCAGCGGCGTGCCTCCAACGCGCTACGGAGCCAAAAGAAGAGTTCGGGGCTGCCAAGACCCCTGGCCCACGGCCGGCTCGCCATGCTAGTATCGTTGCCAACAAGGTTGATTCGGAGGCGACGCTCAGGGAGAACCGAGCAACGAGAACAGTCCGGCCTGCAGGGCACAATAAGCAACGGGCGCCTATAGCTGACTGGGACGTTCATGCGACTACAGGGGCTTTTGGTGCTTTGCCTTCCTCCGGTCAAAGGATGCTCACCGGACGCACGATGATCAACCGGGATCAAGACGATTGGGCAGGACATGCACCACAAATCCCATGATGGAAAGGCAGCGACGGGTGGGTGCCGGCTGCTGAGGCTGGCACGGAGGAGGCGTCTCTTCCGTTCGCCCTTTCAATGCACGGATTGCAGAAGAACGACAGGCACTTCCAACAGCGTGCATTGCAGACACGCTGCGTCTCTTCTCGGCTGTTGGGCGTGGCTTCGCGCGGCTGTGTCTCGTCGTTAGCCTAGTTGGCACTCGATGGACGGCGACCACCATGGCCCTTCTTCGGGCAAGAAACGTTCCAATCCTACGCTAGCGTTGCGTTGCTTGTGCGCTGCCGCTCAGTTCCAGCCGTTTTGCAGCATGGCAGCCTGGGGGCAGGTGGTGCAGGCGCTGAACTCGGGCTCCAGCCAGCGCGCCCCGGACCCGAACGCTCGGCGACATGCCCGAACCAGAAACGCCAGCCCTATGGTTGATCCAGGGGCACCTGTGATAACCATAATGCCTGTGGCAGCGCTGTGTTGGTGTTTCGTGTTTCGTGTGGACTTCCAGAAGACGCCTGCGAGAGATGCGAGGAGGACGAGGAACCCAAGACGGATGCTCGCCGGGATGGCCTCCCAGTGTGGCCTCCCAGGGACATGCGAGGCTGCGCCTGCAAGGCGAAAAAATCCCCTTCTTCCCCACCGGAAACCTGGCACACTCACACGCGACTGAATGATATCGTATTAAGATACTTTGCAGCCATGCTCCGCGGTGCAACGTGAGCTGTGTCTGCGCGCTGATGCCCTGTGCTCGCTCCGTGCATATTGGCCCCGGTCTCGACCAGTTGCAGGCTCTGGCGGTTGCATGCCATCTTCCCTCCTCGCTTGCAGCCACACCGTCGCCGGCCCTGCAGGGCCACAAGATCTTTGCTTTGGATTATCCTCCGGCCCCTGAGTTCCTTCGATATCTGAAGCAGCTGTGTCATTTGGTAGAAACAACCGACTTGGAGCGTCCACCGTTACAATTTCAGCTGGGATGAGCTGGGATGGGCTTGCATTCGCATGCAGAGAGTCCAATGAGCCTTGTCTACTAGCAGCGAAGTAAGTTGTGGTTTTGTTGTGCACAGGCCTGCAAGTGTATTCCACGACCAGGGCGAAATCAACGACAAGGTGGCGCGCCCTCTGCGCGCCACGGCCTTAAAGCCTCCACATTAGGTCACGTGATCAGACGACAGCGTTCTTCCTGCTGCTTACTCCCCGTAAAACTGTCGCTTATATGCAAGTGCCCACCGTTACAGACTCATAAAATTCTGCCGCCAACCACCGCCAATTTTTTTTCGTTTTCCCCAAGAAAAGTTTGGACCCCCCAAAAAAGTTCGCTGCGAGAAGCACCTCGTTGCCTCACCTTCATTGCCCACGCTAGATCATATTTCTGCCCTACCTGCTTTTCCTGGAAATACATTTTGGAGATCTGGATTGCCGTGAGGCGGCAGAGGCGGCACAATGAACATCTCCCAACCCGTCGCCTCCTCCGTAGAGAGCGTTGAATTTACGTTTCTCTCTACGGAGGAAATCCGAGCGGCTTCTGTCAGGCGCATCGAGAACGAAAGCACCTTCGATACTCTTCTGAACCCAGTACCTGGCGGCCTCTACGACCCGGCACTTGGCTCGTGGGGAGACTCTCGGTAGGTTCCTGCCGGGGGCTCTGGACCTCTCTTTTGCTGCCCGCTAACTTGCCGCGTCCTAGATGCACGACCTGCGGCCTTGGCCAGTCCCTATGTCCTGGACATGCCGGCCACATCGACCTTCCGGTCCCCGTCTACCACCCAGTTTTTATGGACCAGGTTCTGCGCCTCCTCAGAGCCGAGTGTATCTACTGCCACCACTTCCGGCTGGCCCCAAAGGAGCTCACCCGCTACGTCTGCAAGCTTCGCCTCCTCCAATACGGGCTCTTGCCAGAGGCTACGAACATCGATGCTATTGGAGAAGACTTCCGTAGCCTAGCTGTGCCTGACCTCCCGCAGCTTGACATTGAGTGTGACGACGACAGCGGGTCTGTGGCGGACGGTGTCTCCCGCGCGCGGAATGCTTATGTGCGCCGGGTTCTGCAAGACCGCAAGGTGTTTGCCGGAGACATCCGAGAGGGCAAGCACGAAGGTGCTTCTGAGCTGCGCAGGGAGCTGATACAGCAGTTCCTGAAGGACATTGTTGCTAGCAGGCAGTGCGCTCGGTGCAAGGGAATCTCGCCCAGCTACCGGAAGGACCGGTTTGTCAAAATTTTCGAAAAGCCGCTCAACTCAAAAGAGCAGGCGAAGATGGCCGTCGGCCAGTTCAGGATGCGCGATGCCCTAACGCTGCGACAAAAGAACAAGCGAGCCGAAGCAGACGTGGCGTCGGACGAAGGCATTGCCGACATTGACCTCGACTCCGCCAGCGACGAGCAAGACGAACCTGCAGATGAGCTCGATGAATACGGCAATGTCGTCCACAAGCCTTATGCCGACGACCCGGCGCCCCCGCAAACTCCTCAGCAGCGCTATATCAGCACCCAGGAAGTCTTCGAAAGGCTTCGGCTGCTTTTCACCAACGAGCAGGACATCCTACAACTCGTCTACAGCTCACGGCCGCGAGGGAAGGGTGCCCAGGCTACTCCCGATATGTTTTTCATCCAGGCCCTCCTCGTCCCTCCCAATAAATATCGACCCGAAGCTCGAACGGGTGACGCACAGGTGACGGAGGCACCGCAGAACGCTCTCTACAAGGCAATTCTCAGCGCTTCGTTCAGGGTCGCGGACATCCACCGTGAGGTGTCGAAGGCCGGCAAGTCCGGGCAACTGCAAGCAGGCCGTTCTTTGAGAGACATTCTCTCTCTGCACGAGGCCTGGACCGATCTCCAGAATTGCGTCAACGCCTTGATTGACTGCAATAAGAATCCCGTCCAGGGCCAGAATGCAAAGCGGATTGAGGATGGCATTAAGCAGAAGCTTGAGAAAAAGGAAGGACTGTTCCGCAAGAACATGATGGGAAAGCGGGTCAACTTTGCTGCCCGTAGTGTCATCTCACCCGATCCCAACATCGAGACTAGCGAGATAGGCGTACCTCCCGTCTTCGCAAGGAAACTCACGTACCCAGAACCCGTGACAAGCCACAACTATAAACAGCTTCAAAGCGCCGTCATCAACGGCACGGACATTTGGCCCGGCGCATCTGCGATCGAGAACGAAAATGGGCAGGTCGTCAACCTGAGAGGCAAGTCATTGGAAGACCGAATGGCCCTAGCAAACCAGCTCTTATCACCACCCAGCAGCAGCCCTTTCGGTGGCATGAGGGGCAAGAAAGTCTACAGGCACCTCGGCAATGGCGACGTGGTCCTTATGAACCGACAGCCCACCCTCCACAAACCTTCCATCATGGGTCACAAAGTCAGGGTCTTGCCCGGGGAGAAAACCATTCGGATGCACTATGCCAACTGCAACACTTATAATGCCGATTTTGACGGCGATGAGATGAACATGCATTTCCCTCAGAACGAGATTGCACGCGTCGAAGCCCTCCAGCTTGCTGACACCGAACACCAATACCTGTCTGGGACCCAAGGAAAACCATTGCGCGGTCTCATTCAAGATCACATCTCCATTTCCGTTGCCCTCTGCAGCAAGGACACGTTTTTCAAGCGTGGGACATACCAGGACCTCATTTACAGCGCCCTGCGCTCCCAAAGTAGCAACGCATTGGGCGATCGGATTGAGCTTGTCGGTCCCGCTGTGCTGAAGCCCGTGCCAAGGTGGACGGGAAAGCAGGTGATTACGACCATTTTGAAAAACTTCAAGCCACCAAACTGTGGCCATTTATGG
The DNA here is from genome assembly GCA_021396205.1 of Sporothrix brunneoviolacea. Taxonomy (NCBI): domain Eukaryota; kingdom Fungi; phylum Ascomycota; class Sordariomycetes; order Ophiostomatales; family Ophiostomataceae; genus Sporothrix; species Sporothrix brunneoviolacea. Next base: position 138,226 of record WNYD01000025.1, on the reverse strand, counting down.
ATGAGCGGCAAGACTCAAGTACCTGGAAACAGATGGGGCACACACACGGAAGAGGGCGTCGTCGAGTTCCGGGATAGCGTACTCATTTCTGGTATTCTTGATAAGGCCCATCTCGGCCCAAGTTCTGGCGGCTTCATTCATGCTGTCCACGAAGTCTACGGCCCGGTCGTTGCCGGGAAGGTGTTGAGCTGTATGGGCCGCCTCCTGACGAGATTGTTGAACATGCGTGCTTTCACATGCGGCATAGATGATCTCAAGCTCACTGCTGAAGGCGAGGCAAACCGCAAGCAGGAACTGAAGGCTGCTCAAGATGTGGGCCTCGAGGTGGCCGCTGCCTACGTGAGCCTGCAGGACCAACGCCTGGCCAGCAAAGACCCCGAACTTCTTCATCGACTTGAAGATGTTATGCGGGACGACAGCAAGCAGGAAGGCCTGGACACGTTGATGAATAAGAGGAGTGCGGATGTGTCCAGCAGTGTCACCAAGGCTTGCCTGCCTGCCGGTCTTGAAAAGCCTTTTCCCCACAACCACATGCAGTCGATGACGATTTCCGGCGCCAAGGGTGGCAATGTTAACGCGAACCTGATTTCTTGCAACCTCGGACAACAAGTTCTAGAGGGCCGACGGGTTCCTCTGATGGTCAGCGGCAAGTCGCTGCCCTGTTTTCCCGAGTATGATACGAGTCTACGGGCGGGCGGTTACATTGTGAATCGTTTCCTTACGGGTATCCGACCGCAGGAATACTATTTTCATCACATGGCCGGCCGTGAAGGTCTTATTGACACTGCTGTAAAGACCTCGCGGTCCGGGTATCTTCAGCGGTGTTTGATTAAGGGGATGGAGGGCCTAGAGGTTGCATACGACTCGTCTGTCCGTGACTCGGACGGCAGTTTGATCCAATTCTTATACGGCGAGGACGGGCTGGATGTTACCAAGCAAAACTACCTGACCAACTTCAGTTTTGTGCTGCACAACCTAGAGTCTGAAATGTCCGACTTCAAGTTTTCAGACCCGCGAACGGCTCAGCTTTTCGAACACAAGGACGAGTTTGCAAAACAGACCAAGCGCATGATCAAGAAGGCAAGCGCCAACCCTGCTTTTGCGGACGAGCCAGTCAACGCGCTGGTCAACCCCGCCAAGCATGCCTTCGCCATGTCGGAGAAGTTCTTCAGTGCTATGTCCTCCTACGTTCGCGAAAACAAGGACCGCCTGATCAAGGAAAAGGATGCAAAGGCAGAGGAGTCTACTGCGGTTCGCCTGCCGTCCAGCCAAGCTGTTATGGGGAAGCGGTCGGTTGAGCGGGTGTTCGCTGCCAAGTATCTCCGTTCTCAAGTGGAACCAGGAGAGGCGGTGGGCATCGTTGCTGGACAGTCTGTCGGCGAGCCTTCGACACAGATGACTCTAAACACATTCCACTTGGCTGGGCACTCTGCCAAGAACGTCACGCTGGGTATCCCTCGCCTAAGAGAAATTTTGATGACAGCCAGCGCCAAGATCTCGACCCCAACCATGACTCTGGTTCTCAACCCCGACCTCTCGGATGAAGGAAGCAAGGATTTTGCGAAAGAAATTAGTATCCTCCCTCTCTCACACGTGCTCGACAAGATAACGGTCAAGGAGCGCGCCGGAAAGGGCGTAAGCCATTCGTTTGCCAAAATCTTCGACGTCCGGCTCCGATTCTTCCCGTCGAGCGAATACGAGACAATCTACGCTGTAAAGGTGTCCGATGTTCTGGACACGGTGGAAAAGAAGATGCTACCCACCTTGCGAAAGCTGATTGTCAAGGCGACAAAGCAGCACGAGAAGGGCCAGTCCAGCGCCGGGATACCTGACATCGGAGTGAAAGCCGGCGTGGTCGAAGTGGCCGCGGCGGGGCCCGACGGAGAAGGACGGGGTGCGGCAGATGGAGATGACGACAGCGATGATGACGAGGGCGACAACGATGCGACAAGTGCCAAGCAGAGAGCGAACCGGAACGAAGCTGTTTCGTATGGGCCAAACGACGATGACGACGACGAGATACAGATGCGCATGGAACGGGAAGCCACGACAGAAGAAGATCTACCAGACGATGAAGGTTACGTGGGCAGTCCGCGGTCGGCCGTGGCCGACATGGCCTTTTCCAGAGACGCCGGTGCCGCGAGTGACGGCGAGAGCAGCGATGAAGACGGCGCGGACCGGATGGAAGGAGTGGAGAGCAGCGCACACCAGGACAAGTCCAAAGCACGCGAGGCGAGAGTCAAGGGCAGCAATACCAACGTCACGCGTTTCCGATCGGATGAGAGACTGGGCGAGTGGTGCGAATTCGCGCTGGAGCTCGCCGCCGACACACCGAAAATCCTAATGCTAAGTGTGGTAGAAGACGCGGTTCGGCGGTCCGTGATTCGCCAGACCGCAGGTGTGAAGTCCTGCACATTTGCGACGGACGAGATGGTGACGGATATGCGCACTGGTGTGAAGTCCAAAACTCGAGCCGTGCTCACGGAAGGCACCAACATCCGGGCCATGCAAGAATACAGCGAGCGCATCGACCCCGACCGGCTGTCTACAAACGACATTGTGGCTGTGCTAGAAATATACGGTGTAGAGGCCTGCCGGAGATCCATCATCCATGAGCTGAATGAGGTTTTCGACTCTCACGGCATTAGTGTGGACAACCGGCACCTGAACCTGATTGGAGACTTCATGACGCGCGGCGGTGGCTTCATGCCGTTCAACCGCTACGGGCTGAAGGGCAATGTGAGTCCGTTTACAAAGATGAGCTTCGAAACGACACTGGCATTCTTGAAGGATGCGCTGGTGGACGGCGACTGGGATGGACTGGTCACGCCGAGCAGCCGCATTGTGATGGGCCGGCTAGGCAAGACGGGGACGGGCGCGTTTGACGTGCTGACGAGAGTGCCGATGGAACACTCTGTCCCAATGCCGGGCGTCCAGACGGCCTAGGAACGTGAACGCCAGCCACAGATTGGAGTGACGGTACCGGGGAGAGGGAAGAGTGCAGGTTGCGGTGCCCAGCAGGCACCAGCTAGTTATTTACGTAAGGCTAGTTGTTAGACTCGTGTATTTAGGCGTTCGGAATGGCATCTCACTGACGACTGTACTGCCCGCATTTCCTGTGTCTTGTCCCTGCGCGTGGATGATCAGCCGAATCTAGGTCGTACTGGCTTGTGATCTCTGTTTCTGCAGTCTAGCTCGGAATTCTGTTTCCCGTTTACCGACACTCGTAGCCAACCGCGGCCAACCCCGCACGGCTTCTACCTGCCCGTCTACCATTTTGCGCTCTGCCATTTGCGCTCTGCCATTTGCTCTCGCAGGCTCACATTTATCGCAGGAGTTGTCGTCCGTCTGTGGGACTGGCGTTCACGCTACATATACAAATACAACACGCGAGACATCCCGGGACGAAAACGCAGTTGCCCTGCTCCGCGCGAGAAAATGGAATCACGGCCCCAGATCACGCTCTACGTCGACGTGGTAAGCCCGTTTGCGTACGAAGCGTACCATATTCTCCAGGTGCGTATAAGGCCACCGGATGCCGTGAGAGTTCCCTTCTATCGACGAGCAGCTGAGGACGACACCGGGCACTGACGGGTCACGCGCCACTCTCTACGCACACCGACAATAGAACGACAATGTATTCAAAGCATGTGATATTCGCTACGTCCCGATCTTTCTCGGCGGGCTGATGAAAACGGTGGGTGTTTCTTCTCCGACCGGGCTGCTAGTCCAGCGCTGGACTGTGCCTCGCTAACGGCATGCTGCACGGGCAGTGCGGCAACACTGCGCCGATATACATCAAAAGTAATCCGGACCTCGGCAGGTCTCGCGTCCTGCGCCTCTGGTGCCTCTTGTGAACTCGGCTAACAACGGTCGTGCAGACAAGGACAGCTGGATCGTAACGGAGCGCCTCCGCTGGGCCCGCTGCTTTGGGGTGCCGATGAAAGAAGAGGCGCCGCCTTGGTTCCCACCGCTAACCCTGACGGCGATGCGGGCGCTCTGCGTCGTCGCGGCTTTGGATGGGGACAACGACCAGGAGCGGCTGACACGGCTCCTCGACGCGCTGTTCTACGCGCTCTGGGTCGAGCACCGGCCAGTCCAACAGCCCGAGGTTCTGGCAGAGGTGCTGCGAAGCGTCCTTGGGGAGGATGAGGCAAAGAAGGGTAAGATACATGGTCGGAGAGGGGAGAGGGGAGCTGCAAGCCTGCTGCCTATCACGGTCGACTGTCGATTTGAGGCTAACGTTCTGGGCGCGCGGAGCAGTACTGGACAAAGTCGGCACGGACGGCAAGAAGTTCTTGGCGGACAACACAGAGAAGGCGTTTGCAGACGGCGCCTTTGGTCTCCCATGGATGGTTTGCACGAACGCGGCGGGGGAGAAAGAGGGATTCTGGGGCGTAGATCATCTCGGCCAGGTGTTGCACTTCCTGGGGCTGAAGAAGCCGCAAGAAGGGGGGTGGAGGGCCCTCCTGTAGGGAGTAAGATATTACGGAGTATTGTTAGAAGGGAAGCGGACGACAACAGGAGACAGGAGGGAGAGCGCAAGGAGAGAAAGGCAAGCGAGGACCACCGCGTCCCACATGAGGTCAACAAAATCGAGCCGACGCTGGCGCTTGGTTGTTTACAATTTACAATGCGGGAGACTGGCAGGAAGCGACCGCGTATGAGGGGGGTGACACGATGGAAGGCGCCGCGCACACATCCAGCAGTCGTTGTCTGTATACTGTACTCGTACGGAGTACAGGTACGAGTAATACCGAAGAGCAAGGGCACAATATGAATCCACTGCATAGTTGTGGGTCGCAGCCATCGCGTCACGGCACGCGATGGCGCGTCGCCGAAAGCAAAACAAAGACCGGGATCCGCACCAACACAATACAGTCGCGTCTTTCGACATCACGTCTATGCAGAGCACGGTTCAGTTTGTCATGAATCAATAATTTGCTTGGCAGCTTCCCGTGCTGCAGTCTGCATAGTGTACAGCCCTCGAATAAAACCAGATAAACCAACGCAATCAATAACGCCTTGTGATATTAACCCCTCCCGAATGTGAACCAATCATCACGAAAGCATCCCAAACAGTGTCGCCGCAGTGTCGATGGCTTAGTTGCGCTCGCCGCGGAGACGGCGGGCCAGCTGGATGTCCTTGGACTGGATGGTGACACGCTTGGCGTGGATGGCGCACAGGTTGGTGTCCTCGAACAGGGAGACGAGGTAAGACTCGACGGACTCCTGCAGGGCGCCGATGGCGGACGACTGGAAGCGGAGGTCGGACTTGAAGTCCTGGGCGATCTCGCGAACCTGGATGCTGTCAGTTTGTGCTCGCTATCTGATGTTCTCGGGGATGTGCTGCGACTTACCAGACGCTGGAACGGCAGCTTGCGGATCAGAAGCTCAGTGGACTTCTGGTAGCGACGGATCTCGCGGAGAGCGACGGTACCGGGCTTGTAGCGGTGAGGCTTCTTGACACCACCGGTGGACGGTGCGCTCTTGCGGGCAGCCTTGGAGGCAAGCTGCTTGCGGGGAGCCTTGCCACCGGTCGACTTGCGGGCGGTCTGCTTGGTGCGGGCCATTGTGGTTGATGTGTTATGGGAGGTGAGAAGAAAAGTGATGATGGAACTGATGAAAAGTGGTTGGTGGTGATGATTGGTGGCGGATGAGAGTGTTGTAGGAGAAAAGATTCGGTCTGGTGGGGGTGGGCGAGGAAAGGTTTAAGTAGGCGGCCCCAGTGGCGGATGCGTTGCAGGCTGATTAGGCGGAGTGGGTCCTGTGGGTTGGGATTTTATTGGGGGGGAGGGCGGCGGGTTTTCTGGTTGGCGTGCGTTTTATTTTTTTTGTCTTGCATTTGCGTCGCTTTATTTGATTGCACGGGGGGGATTTATTCTGCTTTCCTTTTTGGTTGCATTCCCGCGTGTTTGTTTTAGGAGCGAGCGGGCGACAGGGGCGGGCCAGCGCTACGAGTGCATGAAGGGCGGGTCTGCTCCGTAGTGTCGACGCAGGGCCGTTCTTGGTGCGATATTTGGCAGGCAGTTGGAGCCGTGCGGAGATAACGAGAATCTGAGGGCGACCTGAAAGGAGGGAGAGAGGGACACGACACGCTTGCGCTGCACGCTTGCGGTACACGCGTTCTGGCGGCGGATCCTGCGCGAGGCAAAGTATCCTCCTGTGTTGATGTTATTATTATTAATCAATGCCTGCTTCCTTGAGCGTGTCTTTGTGCCTCGTCCTTTGTTTTGCGTGCCCCGTTTCGGGTGTCTGCCGTGCTGATTTTTGATTGGCTGGGATGCCGACCGCAGCTGCCCTGGCCAGCACGCAGCCCAGAACGCGTGCACGTGCAGATCAGGCAAGGCAGGAAGAGCAGGAGCAGGCAGGACACAGAGAGCATAGCATGAATGAGCATGGCAGCTCTACTCGTACGAAGTGATTCTCACTCTGCGAGATGCTTGCACGTCGGCTTCGGTGCCGCCGCAGCGCAGAGAAGACGCTCGCCCGTCGCAAGACCGCGCACGCCGCGAGGCCTGGCCATCGCAAGAACCCGCAGGACGTGCTCGCGTCCTGCGCATTCCTCCGTACTCGTATTTCCTAAACGGCCGGCGCCCTTATGCGTGTCCACCGACTCCCTTGCGGGGCTCGTGCACGCATTCTCTGCCTTGTTTATTTTGACGCGACGTCTGATTGGCCTGATCGTCTCCCCTGGTCTGCTTTATTTTCGGGGTGGGAACTGCGTCTTGTTTTTTTTTATTTTTCGGGTCCCTTCTGTTTTCGGCCGTCCGCGAAATCAGCCACTGATCTGGCCCCGCCCGCATCAGCCGCGCTGCCACCCCATCCCGCATTTAAAGACAGCCGGTTCCCCGCCGCGCTGCCGCCTCTCTCTTATTTCATTCATCCACACGTCTCGCCCAATTTCTACTTGACTCTCTTCATCACTCCTCTTCTCGCTTTTTTCACACACACGTCTTCAAGACACCCCACCCCAAAACATTCAATATGACTGGACGTAAGTAGCCTTCCTTGCCCCAGCCTTGTCTTGGCACATGCACACCCCCATCTCTCGGTGCACGTCGTCATTCATCGCCGTTCACCCCGTACCATCACATCAACATTCATGCTAACGCTCCTCCAGGCGGCAAGGGCGGCAAGGGCCTCGGCAAGGGCGGTGCCAAGCGCCACCGGAAGATTCTTCGCGACAACATCCAGGGCATTACCAAGCCCGCGATCCGGCGTCTCGCTCGCCGTGGTGGTGTCAAGCGTATCTCTGCTCGTATGTCTTCCTTTGTCTCTGCTGTTCATTCGGCCTGCTCGTCTCTTGGTTCCGTTGCTGACTGTTTTCTCAGTGATCTACGAGGAGACTCGCGGTGTTCTCAAGTCCTTCCTTGAGGGTGTCATCCGCGACGCCGTCACCTACACCGAGCACGCCAAGCGGAAGACCGTCACGTCTCTCGACGTCGTCTACGCCCTGAAGCGGCAAGGCCGCACTCTGTACGGCTTCGGTGGTTAAATGTTTTGATGATGCACGCTTTTGCGCTTCTCTCTGGGGGGCGGGTCGGTCGGGTTCGGTTGTGATGATGTTTATGGGAATTGTTTTATTTTGGTTTGGGGTCTTTGTAACATACGGGCATTCTGGTGTTTCCACGTGGATAACGTAATTGATTCTCCCCCTCTGTATGGGGTCTACCTTCATTTCTTGTGCTTGGCCGTGCGTGTGTGTGCGTATTGCTATGTGCTTTGTGGTCTCGCCTCCTGCTGTGTGTAATGCTGCACTGGTCCGGTGCGCAGTGCCTGTGCGTCCTTGCCCACCTGAAATGCATTGCGATAGCTGACCGTCGCTACTTTGTGCGCCTCGTTCCCTGCTACGCTGCATCTTCCCGTCCATCCTATGCAATACGGCCTGCTAAAAAACAACCAGCAGCCGGAGTTCTGTGGGCGGACGAAGACCAGATAGTTTCTTGCGCAGGCAAGAGGAGCGGATGTGAGGGTCGGTGCCTGTGGAGCCGAACGGAGAGACTTGGGTGGCTGCACGGAGGGAGTATGTGGTGAATGATGGTGTTGTGGCCATGGGAGGCAGCAGGCGCGCAAGGCAAAGGCGTGGATGTGATAGGGCAGGTAAAGCAGAATGAAGGAAAATAAACATGCGGACGAGAATACTGCTTTTGGCCTTTATTGGGGGATAGTTAGAAGAGGAGAAACATTGTTAGAAAATATATCTCATTGGAAAATATTTTTACGAAAATAAAAATATATCAAATAAATAAACAAAAATAACTGGTCAGAAAATATACCATTAAAAAACACCCGTGGACCAAAATAAACAGAAAATCAAACAAATAAACAGATATACCCACAGTCAAGAAAGTAGACGGACAACCAACCGAATAATCAAATGGTACGTAGGAAAGTAAACCTGGCGGTCCTCGAAGGACGCAGAAACAACGCCAACATATACACGTATACGTACACGAGAGAAAAAAGTCACATCAAAAGAAAGAATGCACAGGAACGGCAAGGCAGGGAAGACGAGAGAGAGGAACACGAAGTCATCAGAAGCCAAGTAACACAGCCGCGAAAGCACCATGCATCCAGAGCAGAAGACCGGAAGCATGAAGATACGCCCGCGCACATACGTAGCAAAATGGAGACTATCGCCAACCAGGGCACGCAGAATGTCACAAGCGCGAGAGGCCACGCAGAGGAGAGGGAAAACTAAGAAACGACGAGCAGAACAGCGACCTGAGGCGACCGGACTCTCGGGATTGCCCTGGTCGCACAGGCTGATGCGGCACCAACAGAGAGCGAACGGATGAGCGAGCCAATCTACCCAAGGCAGCTATCCCACAGGCTGCAGTCAGAACAAGGCGATACAGGACCGGAGGCGGGCATCATGCCAGCCCATCGGCAGCACAGGAGTAGCAGGCGGCAGCCTCCATGTGTAGTGGCCGTGTGTGCAGCTTTGTGTGCGGACGGCTTGCCTGGCTCGATGGGTTGGTCCAGAGCATACCGTATGCCTCGCCAGGCCCCTTGCTAACAATAAAATGGCGCCTCGGTGATTCCAACTGCGTTAACACTTCCAAGTCACCTTCTCTCGCCAAGCCCGGGAGCGCTCGATCTGTCCTGCCACCCCAAGCTCTGGCGATGCCGTAGCCCGCCCCCTGACCCTCTGTAGCACACCTCGTCTCCATGATTCGAAGCTCCACGGCCATACGGCCAGCCGGATGATACGTAATTACATAATTATAGAATCCCGCCTGCGCGAGACTACCCGAGGAGCCGCCCTAGTCAACGTCGAGTTCCGACGCCTGCACCCACACAGACCACCGACGATAAGATACAATGACTCCGGGATTTCCGAACCGCCAAAACGCCGTGGTACGGGAATACACGTGGGCCATAGTTGCAATAACGCACATTGGACGGCAGCGATCGGGCGGGCATCTGATCTGACGAAGAATAGCGTAGCCGACCAAGCGGTTTCTTCCTCAAGTTGAGATTTTGGTCAAGACCGTCCCAGTGATGGAATTCGTCCCCACAACACAGTGATACAGCCATACCGCCACATTCGCTCCCTATAGATGATCAAGCAGATTTTGACTGCCGAAGCTGAACCCTCGAGCCCCATTGCATAGAGATACAGCCTTATATATGCAAGTTATCCACATCCAGGGAAATTACCCATTCGAGGCGATTAGAAATGAGCACCCGGAGTAGATCAAAAGCAAGGCAGACTTAGTATCAGTACGCGATTTCAAAATACTAAGAAATACTAAATTGTATTTTGGTATTAGTATTAGTATTAGTATCAGTACTACCTTTCGATATACTAATTTAGTACGTACTAAAAATACTAATGTAGTATTAGTACGGCAAATACTACATTAGTATACTAATTTTCCAAACCTGGCCCCGCCACAAAGAAAGTTGATAGCTATATGACCTAACTTATTAACAACAGAGAAGTGGTACAGAGCGTGGCTGCTGATTGTACAGCGAAACTAAGGAACTAAGTGTGAAGGCAGCGAAGGAAGGTCCCTGTAGATAACGTTAATAAACTGTATAAAAATTTAATACTTAATGTTCTTAATGTTTGGATAAAAAGTGTGTTTATAATTCATTAGTACCATTATACTACATTATACTAGTCGGCTACCTTGTAAAGGCATTTCCAAGAACTCTCACAGTCCACCGACAACAACACCTAGTCGGCAATCAGTCGCCAACACTTAAGGACTGCGGATATTTACAGACCGAGCCACCCTCGCTAAAGTCTATTTATCTCCTTTAAACTAATACAAACTCGTTTTGTGTCTAGTTTTATTTTGCCACGCAACACACTTAGCCTCTGGCTTTCCCTTTACGCTACTTTATTATAATAATACATGTATATTATTATAGGTAGATGAAGCTAAAAAATAAAAACCCCAGTCAATTTTTAATTTGTTTAATTGTTAAAGGAAAAAACATTATAAAATAATTATATTAACGTTCTTTTAAGATACTTTTAATTATATTCGTTTCTTAAAATTATTAAAAATAAATATACTCTTAAGAAGTATGTCTATTAAACCTATAACTATATCCAGGGTGTAAAGGCATTTCTAAGAACTCCTACAGTGTACCGACAACTTTAACACCTAGTCGACAACCAGTCGCCAACACATCGGGACTACACATTATACATTCTCTTCAGCTAATTTACCACCCTCTTGTATATAAATATCTGCAGACTGAGCCGCCCTCGCCGAACACTCGGAGAGAGCTCTACAAGCTGAAGTCTAACTTCCACCTACTTAATTGCTCAGGCCAAATATAACCTCGTTTTGTGTCCAACTTTATTTTGCCACGCAACGCACTTAGCCTCTGGCTTTCCCCTTACACAGACAGGGTTAGTAAAAAGACTAGTAGTCTTTTAGTCTAGTTAGTTAGTCTTAGTAATTTTCGAGGACTAGATGCGTATTTAGTTAGTCTTAGACTAAGACTCTTGGTCAAGGCTTGGACTAAGACGAACTAGACTAATTGCCAACCCTGGCTATATCTTATTATGTGCGCGCATATGTTACCGATTAACGTAACGTATAGTTTAAAATCCAGAGTATTAACATGTAATATATAGAATTAAAATTTTAAAAATAATAAACTTACGTTTTATAAAGTATAGTATGAAGTACAGCTTAACTCCTATTATCTATGAAGGGAAGATAAACTTTTAACTTTCGGAGCTCTCTCCAAGCAACCGGAGAGGGTGGCTGTTTACCGTTATTTATGCATAAAAAGTGGCAATAATGTTACGGATAAAATCACTGTATTTAAGTTTCCACGGATAAAAAAGGATTTAAGTGCATACTGAGGTAGCAGCAAGGAAACGTTGTTCAACAAGCATTTTTCCTTACCTCTTTTCTTGGTTATGAACCAGAATCTCACTCCCATCACCATTTTATAAGAATCTATCAAGAAATTACTTTACATTCCGTCTATTTTACTTAAAACACTTAATCAATGTACCCAAAGCCTACGACTGGTGATCTTATCGATTCACCTGTTTTTTTAACTTCCCTATACTTACATAACCTTTCGATTACGCCTCCTTTAGCACGTAATAAATTATAAAACCATTTCTAAAAACCCTCACAGTCTACCAACAACCTCACCACTTACTTAGTCGGCAACGGTCGCCAACACGTTGAAGCTGCGTCATTCTAACACCTCCTTGACTAAGCCACCCTCGCCGACCTTTGGGAGAGAGCTCTGTAAGCCAGGGTTGCAAAATTAGTACGTTAATTTAATTTTTATCCGTACTAAAATTAATTTTAATTAATTAAAATTAATTTTCAGGCCCTCGTACTAAAATTAATTAAAATTAAAGTTGATTATTAAAATTAATTGTAAAATTTTAATAATTTAAATTTTTTTTAATTAACTATGGCTAACTAGCTAAATACAACTACTATGTCTATGGTCTTACATACATTTCTATAGCCTTTTATAGCTAACTATTAATTAGTAATACTCTTATTTTTATAATTTTCTATATATTTCTATAGCCTTTTATAGTTAACTATAAATTATAAATACTGCTATTTTCTTATAACCTTTCATACATTTCTACAGCCTTTTAGAATCAATTACTAAATAAATAAAATTAAAATTAATTTAATTTTTACTCATACTAATACTAAAATTAAAATTAACAAATTAATTTTGCAACCCTGCTGTAAGTTAAAGTCTATCTTTTCCTAGCAAAGATAACTTCATTCTGTGTTTAACTCTATTTTCCTACGTAATGCACTCAGCCTCTGGCTTTCCCCTTACACCTTGACCAAGACTAACTAGACGACCGTCTAGTCCGTAAAAATCACTGACTAAAACTAGTTGACTAGGAAGACTAGTTGACTAGACTAAAAGACTACTAGTATTTTTGCCAACCCTAATTATTACACAGTGCACCTGTAAAACTGTAAATACGTCGATTGTAAATAGCATTGTACCTTAACAAATATTAGCTACGGTCGGTGGACAAAAGAAACGTGCGCAAAGTTCTTAGTAATACCCAAACGCTACATATATATGTATCGTCACAAATAATAATCCAGCTAAGAAACTTGGTATAATAATTACACCGTTAAAACATCAATACATTAAATCAAAGGCGCATGAGAATTATTGTCCGCTATAGCTTTAAATTTTAGACCATAAGAGAGAAATACTCGTAGTAAACCGTAATGTAACACACAACCAGTTGTCGAATATCCGAATAAAACTAGTTTTGTATGTGGTCCGTAGACCTTCAATTATTTCAAACTCAGCTATTTAGAATTAAAAACATACTTATCGTAGGAGATCATGGGTTGAAAGTACTGAATAAGTGAATTTTTTCGCTGTTTTTTTCGTCCCACCCACTGCAAATATTGTAATGGTATTACAGTGATATTAAAGCACAAAAACAATACGACACATTAAATTATATTTATATATTATTGACTGATTTTCAAGACTTCGGCTTGCAGAGCAGTCTCTGATGATTCGGCAAAAGCTGTTCTTTCCGAGACTGTGGCGACAGCCCGAGAAAGTAATGTCAGGACGGTGCGGCCTGAGGATATTAGCGATTTTTCGCCGATCATATATTTGGGATGTTCATAGCTGCGTGAGTTATTTTAAGCAGGGTTGGCAATTAGTCTAGTTAGTCTTAGTCCGAGCCCTGACTAAGACTAACTAAATGACTAGATGACTAGACGTACGTCTAGTCCGTAAAAATCGTTGACTAAAACTAGGTGACTAGGAAGACTAGATGACTAGACTAAAAGACTAGTAGTATTTTTGCCAACCCTGATTTTAAGTCTCCTTAGTCAATGACTCAAAAGTTAAAATAAAAACCGAACAACGATTACTGTTATTTTAAAACACGGGACGTAGTTAATACTGGCTCATTCTGCGCTATGTTAAAATGATAAAAGGTGACTAATACACGGAAGCTGTAAAGAAGGAAAATAATTCAATTACATTGTGCGGAGTATATATAGAAATGATGTTAGAATGCCAACTTAGTCGACGAACATGTAAAGGTATTTACGGGAACTCTCATGAGTCCACCACCAAACCCCAGTCGGCAACCAGTCGCCAACACATCGGACTACATATGGCAGGCCTTCTTCCCCTCTGGCCTATTTACCACCCTCTTATACATAAATATCCGCAGACCAGACCACCTCACCAGGGTTGGCAAAAATACTAGTAGTCTTTTAGTCTAGTTAACTAGTCTTCCTAGTCACCTAGTTTTAGTCAACGATTTTTACGGACTAGACTAATTGCCAACCATGGTATAACTACATAGTTAAGATATTTAAAAAAAAATCTTAAGCAAACTTGTCACCACGGTTTTTTTACAACCTATAAACTTAAATATTGAACTCGTCAACCACGTTACGGTCATTGTCCACCCACCTCCGGTGATGTACTAGGTTACCGAGTTTTTAATAAATAACGGGAGTACCGAATACTAGTATTATCTATATCGTCCTACACGTATATAATATAATAACGGCACCATTGTCTTTAAATTTATTTGAATTTATTTTTATCATTGGCCCCCATCAAGGCGGTGAACATTTTCACCAATTTCATGTCGGAGGCTGTAAAAAATATTTTCACGTCCACATCTTTTAAGACAGATCATAATGAATGCTTAAATCTGGAAATAATATAGGCACTAGTAGTTTTATATATGTCCTCGTATTTACGTTGGATCAGGTTTAGTATAGAATTCCTTATTTTATTAAAGGAGTTTTTCTTATACACAGGGAAGCCTCGTGAGTAACCTATCAGGTAGAGAAACAGGTATCACAGTTCTATATATAGTTGTATTAGATACTCCTAAATTTTACTCTGCTTTAAGTAATAATTAAGAACTTTAATATTAGTTAAATCTTTACAAGGAGTTATTAAATTCTGGAAAGGAAAACATAATGTTAATTTTAATTAGAAATTTCCTATACTTTTACACCATTTACACCCTTACGAACAACTATAATTAGTATTTGGACACTACAGCCCTATAAAAAGGGCGAAGCTCTTTAAAAAGGGGTTAAAATAAAGGAAAAGGGCCTTACCCCTGGTTAGTGGTCCGTGCCCGAGTGGCCGGTCCGGGGACCGAGAGGAAGGGAAATAACCGGGCATAGACCGAGGGCTAGTTGGCAAGGTCTAAGGAGAAGGGCCCGCAGGCGTTATAGTGAGTTATTAGTTAGTGACGGATTCTGGCCGTAACACTACCTTAGGGAAAACGGCACGTAATAATAGCTTTATATATTTTATAATATATAAAAGGATTTATAAGAACTTTTATATTATAAGTTTATAAATACCTTTAATAATTTAATATATAGTCGGTTAATAATCACCGGTATTAAGCTTATATAATTTAATATACGTTTAAGCTTATTACTATAATTTTATATAAATAATTAAGGTTAGTAAAAAGACCAGTAGTCCTTTAGTCTAGTTAGTTAGTCTCCTAGTTAGTTAGTCTTAGTCAGTGATTTTCGAGGACTAGATGCGCATCTAGTTATCTAGTCATCTAGTTAGTCTTAGTCAAGGCTCGGACTAAGACTAACTAGACTAATTGCTAACCCTGTAAATAATCAATGACTAACCCTTTAAGTTAAGCATTAAACTTCGACTACACGAAAACTTTCTTCTTTTATATAATTTACATTTCACTTCATAACGTAACTTACAGCTTTTAACTTTTATTTTATAAAGGTATTTCTAGGAACTCTTATATTTAACCGACAGCCTTTTTACTTAGTTAGTGACCTACTAGCAAGGCTAACAAGATAACTAATAGTCCTTTTATTCAGTCCTTAATCATCTTAGTTAGTTAGTTATTAACAACGTTAGTAAAAATACTAGTAGTGTTTTAGTCTAGTTAATTAGTCTTCCTAGTCACCTAGTTTTAGTTAACGATTTTTACGGACTAGACGGTCGTCTATTTAGTCTTCGTTAGGGCGCGGACTAAGACTAACTAATTTCTAACCCTGTTAACTAGATAACTAGATAACTAAATGCGCATCTAGTCCCAGTTAGTCAGGCCTTTAACTAAGACTAACTAGATACACATCTAGTCCTTAAAATCACTAACTAAGACTAACTAACTAGACTAAAGTAAAGGACTAGTAGTCTTTTCGCCAACTCTGTTCTAATATAAGGTTACCTGTTTCTCCTTTATTTACATAAAAGCTAAAAGCTAACTACGTTACGTGGCAAAATATATTAATTAAAAGAAAATAAACTTCAGCTCAGAAAGCCTCTCCGAATGGTCGGTAAGGGCGGCTCGGCCAGTTAAATTATGCAAAAAATCGTGAGCTAAATCGGTTATCAAAATAATGCCGTCCCGATGTGTTGGCGATTACTCGCCGACTTGAGGCTGTCAGTTAGGAGTTTTTGTTTCGAAATGCCATTACAGCGTTCTGCTTGCAAACTCCCTATGGCAATTGGTCACCGATCAACCGTCGGGGAAATAGACTTCACAGGCAAAAATAAAATAATGGGTATGTGGATCTATAGGCCGCAATAATTGCATCATTATTTATATGTATTATTATGCAAGGGCAGGGTTGCAAAATTAGTACGTTAATTTAATTTTTACCCGTACTAAATTTAAAATTAATAAATTAATGTTATAACGCTATATAAACTTAATAAAAAATTAATTAAATTACTATATCACATCACGTCTATCTAGCCCACAACACTTAAAAGAGGTGCCTCGAGCCTAGGACCGGCGATTAGGCTAATTCGCCTTGTCAACTGCTTTCTATAAACTTTTTATACAACCTTTAA
Source organism: Sporothrix brunneoviolacea (assembly GCA_021396205.1). Lineage (NCBI taxonomy): Eukaryota > Fungi > Ascomycota > Sordariomycetes > Ophiostomatales > Ophiostomataceae > Sporothrix > Sporothrix brunneoviolacea. Next base: position 121,903 of record WNYD01000025.1, on the reverse strand, counting down.
ATTATTATAAAGGGAAAGCCAGAGGCTAAGTGCGTTACGTGGCAAAATAGAGTTAGACACAAAATGAAGTTATATTGGCATGGAGAAGATAGACTTCAGCTTACAGAGCTCCTTCCGAGTGGTCGGCGAGGGTGGCTTAGTCTGTAAATATTTATACACAGAAGGTGGGCAAATAAGCTAAAGGGAATGTAGAGAACGTAGTCTCGGTGTGTCGGCGACTGGTTGCCGATCACATGCTGTGGTTGTCGTGTGACTGTGGAAGTTCTTGGAAATGCCTTTACATGTGACTGCGTTATCCTAATACCTCCTTTAGCTTATTACCACATCTTCCTCCAGTTAATATAATTCTATTTTGTCTAATTTTATTTTGTTATGCAACGCACTTAGCCTTTGGCTTTCCCCTTATACATTTATAAAATGCTTTAGTCGAGCCCGAACTAAGAATGACTAGGTGATTAAACAATCGTCTAGTTTGTAATTTTTACTGATTAAAAGTAGTTGACTAGGATAACTAGTTGACTAGACTAGAAGAATATTAATCTTTTTGCTAGCCTTGAATATTATCAGTGACCTACTACTTTTATAGGCCGTTTACTTAATCATTTACTTTTTTATAAAATGTGTCATTTACAATGACACGTAATTTGGATTTTAATCTCGGCATGTACTAACTACCTTAAACATAATTTTACTAGTGTAATTGAATGTCTTAGGCGTTTTATAATAGATTTAATATATTGTTCTTTAAGTTGTATGAATAACTATGGCATTAGCTTAGTTCGGTGACCAATCGTTAACATATAGGGATGATATTATTCTGACAACCCTTTCAATAATATTTCATGTATAAATAAATAACTGTGGACTAAGCCAACCTCACCGACGACTCGGAGAGTGCTGTGTAAAGTTGAAGTCTCTTTTAATTCAGTTCAGTTAATAAATATATCTTGTTTTCATGTCTAATTTTCTTTTGCCACGCAACGTATTGAGCCTTTAGCCCTTACATTTATATAAGGCTCTGGGGAATTTTTTACAGTCGAAAACTAGAGACTTTATAGTAGTTATCTTGTTTTCCGCGATTCCTTTAATAAACAGTTATTACTCTCTTACTTTCTATCCTGAATGACTTCGTAAAAAGGTAATTACGGATGTCATAAAATAATAGATAAGCATACGCTATTTCACGCAATAACTTTAACACTTTTCACGGGGTGTAATATGCGGGGTTGGTAAAATTACTAGTAGACTTATAGTCTCGTTAACTCGTTTTTCTAGTCACCTAGTTTTAGTTAATGATTTTTACGGATTAGACGGCGTAAAGTAGCGACCCCTATTCTTAGTCGCAAACCAAGAATCTCGTTCTTTTCTCAGGTTTAGGGGAACCATTCAATTATTACTTCACACAACGTGTATCTTACTCAAAGCACTGAAGCGGGGTGCTCAGAGCGCAAGACTGCGGTGACTAGGTCGATTCACTTGTTGTTTACCTTTCGCTTACTCCATAGGTGACCGTAAAATTACGCTGCCTTTAGGAAAGCGGCACGTAACCAAGTTGTCCACATGGATCTTAAAGACTTTGTATATAGTTCGTAGAAATACCTAGTGGACCATTCTGCCCGTAATAGGGAGGTGAACTTTTAGTTAATCATTTCCGACAGGGTGAAAATGGAAGTTAATGTTTTCTAACAGACGGAAAGCGTTGTCACTTATATATCTCTAAATGAGTTTTGTTTTATAAATAGCTTTTAATATAATGTATCACGTTTTTAGGGTTTATACTATAATGGCTTTTTAGTGCATCCGATAGTGTGGCAGCATAGTATATAAACTAAAGTCGTATGAAAATTTATGCAGCCTGTTTTATTTAATGTTTTCCGACGACAGTTTTGCGTCGTCGCACCCTTGCCCGATCATTTAATCACCCTTGTTCGCTACTTGATTTATATTGTAAACTGTATAACGAGCAGGGTTGGCAATTAGTCTAGTTAGTCTTAGTCCGAGCCTTGACTAAGACTAACTAGACGATCGTCTAGTCCGTAAAAATCGTTGACTAAAACTAGGTGACTAGGAAGACTAGTTAACTAGACTAAAAGACTAGTAGTATTTCTGCCAACCCTGATAACGAGTGATAAAATCCCCATTATCTCGTAAAAAGTTAAGAGCAATCAATATTTGTAGAACTTTTAGTTATTTATACGCGCGGTAGGTTGTCACACAGGAATCCGCTCGCCTTTCTGGTGAAGTATATAAAAACCGGGCGTAATGACTTTGCACAGAGTAAGCGACTTAGTTATTACTGTCGTGACTCGTGAGGATTGGTGAGTTTGTTAGTATGTCGTTGCGATGTCTCTCGAGTGTCTAGTTTTATTTAATAATCCGTGTAGACAGCGGACGGAAATGTATGACTTGTTCGCTGTGAGTTATTCTAAAGTCAGTTCGCCTCGTACTCGTGGTGGTGTTGTCCAACTTGTAGCCTTTGTTTAGACCTTGCCTTCGGCCGAGACGATGTCGTAGTGTTTATCGGCCTGTCGCACTTGTCGCGACCATACGGAAAGGTGCGTTTTGCTCTTGTATATTAATATGTATGAGACCTGAAACGTCTACACTTATAGATTGTTATATGGGAGGTTTAATTAAAAATTAACAGTTGATACGTTTAAAAAGGCGAACCGTTTAAATAACGCGAGTAGTTGGCCAGTTTAACCGGGCTTAATTACACATTCTTGAATTTTTATAACGCTTGAATAAGCTTTAACTGACATGTAGTATATTTCAAACTTAATTATTCTCTTTGATATGGCGTAATTCTTCTTTATTTTTAACATTAGATTTTAATAACACCCTCGACTACTCGAGGAGTGCTTTGTGGGCTGAAGGCTACCTTTTCTTCAACTAATTTAACTTTCTTTTGTGTCATACTATATTACGTAACGCACTTAGCCTTTGCCTTTCCCCGTATACTATCGTTCTTAAAGTGTATTCCGTAATAAACATAGACAAGAGTGAATGAGTTTTAGATATGGGACATGTCACATGGGGTTGTCTGTCTATATGTAATAGATATAGTAAACACTAAATACATAATACACGCGATTTCCAACATTTGACTGACCTCTATAACAATTTAACATATACCACGATATTTATTCGAGTATTATTCTTAAGTTAGTAATTTAATATATACGAAATTCTTAACATAATTTATTAAGCCCGAGTTTGTTAGCCTAATTAAGCACATGCAAGGTTAGTAATTAGTCTAGTTAGTCTTAGTCTAAGCCTTAACTAAGACTAACTAGATGTGTATCTAGTCCTCGAAAATTACTAACTAAGACTAACTAATTAAACTAAAGGACTACTAGTCTTTTTTATAACAATGTTAATATTTTACTATTAACATATAATTAAGCTCGTTAAAATTTTAACAACGTTATATATATACAACCTTTTCTATAACAAAAAGGGTAAAGTTTTCCTTATAAGTTAAGTATTTTTTTAATAACGCACTATAAATACATATACATTAATACCGATACGAAATTACTTTTATATATAAGGGTATTCACGGGAACTCTTATAAGTCCGCCGCCAAACCCCACTCGGCAACCAGTCGCCAACACATCGGACTGCATATGGCAGACCTTCTTCCCCTCTGGTCTATTTGCCACCCTCTTGTATATAAATATCCGTAGACTAGACCACCTCACCGATCACTCGGAGAGTGTTTGTAAGCTGAAGTCTATCTTCTTACCCTTTAGACGAATACCACTTCTTTTGTATCCAATTCTATTTTGCCACGCAACGCACTCAGCCTCTAGCTTTCCCCTTACATTATGCTATCTATAAGTTGTAGTTTTTATAGATTTAGTGGAAATAGAATTGAAGTTGTTGATTTTAATTTTAGTACGGAATATTTATTGTAACGTTGGAAATTAAGTTTAGATTAAATAAGTAGAAATCTTTTTGTTTAAAATTCGACATTACTAGGTTTTAAGTGAAATATGGTTTTACTATAATAGGATAGGTATAGTCTTGTTGTATTTTATCTTATAGGCGTGTTATAAAAAAAACTAATAATAATAAACTTTGTTTATAATATGTACGGGGAAAAAATGATTTTAAATTAAAATTAAGAAATTTAGCTAATCCTGGGCTTTAGAGCCCTAATAAAGTACTTATCTTATATATAAACGTGATGTGAAGCAATACTTGATTAATATAAAAACTTCTCATCACATATTAAATACACAACCTTCTTTCTTAACTACTATAATAGCTTTAAGTTTCTCGCCATTAAAACTTAAAGTTTCAAAAAACCTTAGTTTACGGACACCCTTAACATCCGGTTGGCGAATAATTGTCGGAATTCTACCATTCTATCAATTCCTTCACCTATTACCACCGTCTTATATATACGGAGTAAATAACCGCGGACTGTTCTGCCCTTGCTAAACAATGGAAGAGCGCATTAAGCCGAAGTGTCTTTTCTTTACTTAATATAACTATGTTCTGTGTCTAATATATTTTACTACGTACCGCACTTAGCCTCTAGCTCTCCTTTCATAGAAATATATTATAACCCTTGCATTTTATATTTAGATGATTGTTTATTCCGTGACTATTCGTTATAATACTATGCCAAAATTGTTTGATTTATTGTTGCAAACCCGGACACAAATATCCACAGATTGGGTCACCGTCGCCGAACTACGCCAAAAGGGCTCTTTAAACCCAAAGTACAGCCTTTGTGGTACAACTTCTATACCTAATTATGTTTTACCACACATCGTAGAAGCTTTTTGGCCTTCCTATTAATTAATTTCGTATTTAAAATTATTATAAAAATACAACTAATACATTTACGGTGTTAACTTATATAAAATATTATAAGCGTAGAAAGATCTACTAGTCTTATTATTTTACTAATAATTCACAACGTAAAATTAGTATAAAAAGGTATACAAGTCTATATAACATCTTACATTACTCGCTCTTGCCGTGGAAGAGAGGTGGCTTAGTCTGCTGTTATTTATACATGAAATGGTGGTAACAGATTATTAAAATAAGTGTTAAGAGTGTCCGAAGATTATGGGAGTTCCTAGAAATCCCTTTAGTCTAGGGTTGTAAAATTAGTACGTTAATTTAATTTTTACCCGTACTAAAATTAATTTAAATAATTTTAGTATATACTAAAAATTAACTTAATTAATAACACTTAAAATAAATAATTTTAAAACCCTTTAACTATTTTTATATAAGGCACTTGAAAATCTATATATTTTTTATAGTTTAATTTTATCAAGATTAATATATTAAAAATTATTTTCTTTATATACTAAAATTAAATTAATTTTTACTAATACTAATACTAAAATCAACCTTATATAAAGGGACAGCCAAAGGCTGGGTGCGTTGCGTAATAAAATAAAATTAAACACAAAAATAAGTAATATTCGGCTAAAGGGTCAGGGGATAGACTTCAGCTTGCAGAGCTCTCTCCGAGTGATCGGTGAGGTGGTCTAGTCTGCGGATATTTATATACAAGAGGGTGGCAAATAGGTGTAAGGGGAAGAAGGTCTGCCATATGTAGTCCGATGTGTTGGCGACTGGTTGCCGGGTGGGGTTTGGCGGCGGACTCATGAGAGTTCCCGCAAATACCCTTACACAGTATTTTAAAAAAATAATTTTAATAAAGCCGTACTAAAATTAAAATTAACAAATTAATGGTACAACCCTGCCCTTCACAGAGATATGCGATACGCTCCACCAGGGATGCGTGCTGTTTATTTTGTTTTATATGACCTTGGACGGCCTGTGATGTGGAATCGCGGATAGACGCGAGGGAGAACCGTGAAAGGACATTATCATAAGAAAAAGGCAAATTCGGCTATTGATTCGTTTTCATCCTTTCCTCGTTCATGTCAAGTCACTTATTCAGAATACATTTTCCGCTGAATTTCTAATTTCACCAAGCATAGTAATTTCACTGCTTGACCATGTAGATCTCAAATCCTACACTAATGCAGAAAGCATCTATGGAGCAGGTGACACTATCCAAGGGTTTTCAACAACGTCGCCGCATTTGTTATTCCTCCATCTATCCTCCAGATTGATCTCCGTCGTTCAAACTAAGAAGCCCTTCCGATAAGGAAATTTCTCTCGGAAATGTAGTGCGATGTCCTTCCTCGTCGCAACCCAAACACCCTCCTTAGTAGCAATATAGTTGGCAAAGTCCCTCAGAGCCGCAGCTCGGCCGGGCTTGCCACTAATGCGGCAATGCAACCCGACGGTCATCATCCCTGGGGTGCCTTTTTCGCCCTCTGCGTAGAGTGTATCGAATGCATTTTTAAGGTGCTCAGTAAATGCCCCGACCGAACCCCAGCCATGAGGCGCACAGTACTTGAGGTCATTGCAGTCGTATCTATGGCGCATAAGCTTCAACCGCACGCTAGAAGTAGGAATATCAGGATCTTTTCGTTGTTGACTAGCACTTACGTGTAGGGTATCATGAGCATCCCCTTGGGGGAGACGGAGTCCTTTTCTGCCGGTACGTCTACCCAGTAGGGCAGATCGTCCGCATATGTATCAGCCTCCCAGAGCAGGGGGGCCTTGAGCTCTTCGTGAACCTCGTGTACGAGTCCTATAGAGTACGGCGACAGTCGGCCGTAATACCAACCCACGGGATATTCACCAGTGAGCGTCTTCAGGCAGTGCATCTGCTGGTGAATGTAAGCCTTCTCCCGTTCCAACCCAACGGCATGATAATCGATCCACCTGCAAGCGAAGTGAGCTTCTGTGATTCAAGCATGAGTTCAGGGGATATATTGTCATACCTATAGCCGTGGGATGCGATTTCGTGGCCGCCATCGACGAAGCCCTTGACAACGCCTGGGTTTTTCTCAAGGGCCAAGCCGACTGCATAGATAGTGGCAGGGTAACCGTGCTCTTCTAGGGTATTCAAAATCCTCCAAATACCGCGCCGCGAGCCGTAGTCGTAGTCGCTCTCCACGTTCACGGCACGCTCGCCAACCCGAGGAGCGATGTGGGCTTGCTCCCAAAGCATATTCTCGGACTGTGGGTCGCCGTTGAGTGCGGTTCTCTCTGCACCCTCCTCGTAGTTAATCACAAACGAGACAGCGATCTTGGCTCCGGCTGGCCATTCCGGGTTCGGTGGACGCCGTCCAAATCCGACGTGGTCTCGTGGGAAGTCATACTTCGTGGCCCTGAGGGGGTCTTTGTTCTCTGGGGCCTCAAACTGCATTTCGTGCGCCATATCGGGGAGCTACGGGATCATCTAATTTGTGACCAACACAAGGCGAGAGTGAAAGTGTGGAAACGTGTGGGGGTTTGTCTACTCGCAGGTGAGAAGCCAGGATGAATATTTTGAGGATGTGCAGGACTGCGGCGCGCCCAATGCGTCTAGGGGTTTGCTTCGTACGTGCGAACCCGAGACCCCGGTGATCGAAACGAGCAAGCCAGTCTCACAAGCCGGGCTCTGTGTAGATAACGGCGCAATTCATGCCGATGGCATTTTGGGTGCTGGTCTCGATAAGAAGGGTGAAACGATCCTATTGGGGGACACGAGACACAGACCAACTCGGCTGTCGGCTGTGGTATAAGCGATCACTGCCTAGCCGACACAAGTCGCTTGCGGGCACCCACCAATATTCCACAGGCTAGGTGCCTACAGTCCCGTGTTGTAGGATGCATGCTTTCGGCTGTGGGAAACTTTCTCGGCGCATGCCACGGGCAATGGTATGATTCTCTACCGACATTGTCGTCCAGATTTGTCGGCTGGGATCAATGACGACGTTGGGGCATGGCCTGCCTCCACGAGGTTCGGGAAGATGGGCCAAATTCTCGATACAGATTCGCATTCTTCTCAAAAAGGCAATTTATACAAATTGCGTGGTAGCAACACCGACCTCAGTCCTCTTGATATCTCACATCCCCAAGAACTTGCCACACAACAATTATAAGTATCCTCCCCAAGAAAGAAGAGCTAGTATTATATCGTTGAAATTTTCTTGCCAGGAATAGCATTGACGGCCTACCAGCCTTATGACACCATGGCTCCGTCAGCAGTTTCGCCCGAACCGGAACCCCAATATGTCGAGTTTTCCCACGATGGCGCCTGGGGCCACAAACGAGAGATATTAAAGGGCGCTCGCGCCAAGCCGACATTCGAGAAGCTGCCTATCATTGACATGAGCGGCAGCTTCAGCGACAACCTTGAAACACGGCTTCAGGTGGCCAGGGACATCGCCAGTGCATGCGAGCAGGTTGGCTTTTTCTACGTTGTCAACCACGGCATATCCCAGGAGCTCATGGATGAAACCATGGGCGCGGCCAGGAAATATTTCGACAAGCCACTGGACGAGAAAATGAAAAAGCACATATACAAGAGCAAGGACCTCCGAGGCTACGAGCCCATCCATGGCGCAAACGTTGACCCTAGAACTAAGGGCGGTAAGTTATGTTTAGTCTGCGGCGTGCAGGACGGAGCCATCTGGAGGGGGACACCGAGAGCTCACTATGGCCACTTTTGCCAACCAGACCGCAAGGAGTCGTTTCTCCACAACTACGAGCCGGAGTGTGACCCGGTGCCGCCCAGGATGACAGAGGCGCAGCGTGCACTGTTGCATCAGAATCTGTGGCCCGAAGGCGACGACGAGTTCAAGGAGGTTTGCTTCAAGTACGACAGCCACATGGTCGTGTTGATGCGCAAGATGGTCCAGATGTTTGCGCTCGGTCTGGGCCTTGATGAGCACCACTTTGACAGCAAGGTCACCCATCCACTTGCATCCTGCAAAATGATACACTATCCTCCGCAGGACCCCTCGGCCGACGACGAGACGGGCATTGGCGCCCACACTGACTTCGTTTGTACGTCCATGCCGGCCCACGTGGCTGGTCTGCCCGTCCGCACCACTTACAAAATGCTGACATGTACGCCAACAAAGGCTTTACCATGCTCCTCCAGGACGACGTCGGAGGCCTCGAGGTCCTCAATGCTAATGCTCACTGGGTTCCGGCCAAGCCAGTGGGGGGGGCTTTTGTTGTCAACGTTGGAGATTTCTTGATGCGCCTTACCAACAAGAAGTTCCTGTCCACGGTTCACCGCGTCACGAACAAGTCCGGGAGAGAGCGGTATTCGATGCCCTGGTTTTGTTCTTTCAACCTGGACGCGATCGTGGAGGTGCTACCGAACTACGTGACCGACGAACAGGCCGCGGCATACGAGCCGATCACTGTGGCTGAGGTAAGTTTTAGGGGTCGGCAGTGACTCCAGTGAAAAAGAAAACAGAAAAGCTGACAATGTTTCCTATCTAAAGTACTACAAGCTGCGTCTCTCGAAGCAGCGCAAAGACGCGATTATGAAGAAGAAGTTCACCGATGACAAGGAGGCGGCAGCCTGAGCAATCCCTACTATCGTCCAGAGCATATAGTAGGCGGTGAGAGGACGCATCTTGTTTATTACATGGGCGATTCTCGATTCTCCTTCATGCACAGATAAATACGAGATAAGGGGAGGGCAGCAGAATACGTCGTAGGGGTACAAATTCGTTCCCGCCAATTTACAGGCTTTTCTTTAGAATGACTGCGGCAACCTGTCCTGGTCTCTGCACCAGCGAGCCGGGAATACTCCGGTGCAAGAAACCAACTTTTCCCTATTTCAAGTTAAGGGGTCGCCTTCCGCCAAAATAAGTGCGCTCGCTGGGCTTTTGTCGTCGGCAGCCTCCTCGGCTCGCCAAGGGCGGATGGGCTCTCAGCGACATACACTTGTACAATGGAACCCGACAATGCAGCTTGATACCACCCTCCTCGGGCTACTCTATTGGTCAGCAGATCCGTGCCATTTATAAATGCTGCGCTATCTTAGTTTGCGAGTAAATCCACGCTTGAAGCCAAAGCCTCAAGACAGGTAGACTGAATTTCTAGCTAGAATCAAAGCGACAGCAGCTCGAGACATTCGCTCTGCACTACTGAAGGCGGCAGGACCATGGAGCCGTACAGGTTTACGGCCTCCCAGGCTGTGTCGGAAATCAAAAAGGGCAGCCTCACTGTCGAAGATTATGCAAAGTCTTTGCTGTCAAGAATTGCGGCGCGCGACGCCGAGGTGCAGGCATGGGCATATTTGGATCCGGAATACGTGCTCCAGGAGGCCAGGAGACTTGACCACATCCCTGCAGACAGGAGGGGTCCCCTGCACGGTATCGCCATTGCAGCGAAGGACATATTCTATACCAAGGGTAATTGCAAGGCGCGCGTGCAGTATATAGACCACGAGAATGAGACTCGACGCCAGCTGACACTGCGTAGATATGCCAACGCAGTTCAATTCCCCCATATACGATGGACATGCCCCTGCTTTAGACGCATCCTGTATCGCCGTCCTGAGAGACGCAGGCGCATTGCTGCTAGGTTCGTGGCTGTCACGGAGATGGATAGTTCCGCTACTCTGGCCAGCTACGGGCGGAAGTGCTGACGTCTGCCGCGGACAGGAAAGTCTACGACTGCCGAATTTGCGGCGACAAATGTTGGCCCTAAAACGAGAAATCCGCACGACTCCCTCCGTACTCCTGGAGGCTCGTCATCGGGCTCTGCTGCGGCCGTTGGGGATTTCCAGACGCCTGTTGCCCTGGCTACTCAGACGGGGGGCAGCACCATTCGACCCGGCTCATTCAATGGCATATACGCAATGAAACCAACATGGAACGTTGTTAGCCGAGAAGGCGTGAAGATATATTCCGTGCTGTTTGACACAGTCGGCTTCTTCGCGCGGTGCGTTGACGACCTGGAACTCCTGGCGGATGCGTTGAATATCAAGGACGACGAGCCGGTCCCGGGTGCGTTTGCCGTCAGGGGGGCGAAATTTGCCGTCGTCAAGACGATGGTGTGGCCAAAAGCAGGGCCAGGCACCGTCGATGCTTTGAATGCCGGGGTCCGCCTCCTGCGCAAACATGGTGCTGAAGTGGAAGAGATTGAGCTACCACCGGAGCTAGATGGGCTGCCTCAGTGGCACACGACATGGTTGGCGGCGGAGGGAAGGACGTCCTTTCTTCCCGAGTACCGCACGGCCAAAGGCGAGCTGGACAAATTTCTGATCGGGCACGTCGAGAACAGGCTCGGCATCACACGGGCAGAGCAGACAAGAGCATTTGACAGCATCGCCGCGGCGAGGCCGGTTGTCGACGCGATTGCAAGCCGATACGCAGCGATTCTCACGCCGAGCGTCGTAGACGAAGCCCCTGCAGGTGTCGAGTTCACGGGGAGCTCCGCATTCAACTGCATCTGGACGGTAGGCATCGCACAACTCCCATCGCTCGCCTAGCCCCATAGCCGCGTGATTGCTAACACATGGAGCAAGGCGCTTCATACGCCGGTTGTCAACGTGCCTGGTTTCGCGGGAGCCAATGGAATGCCGATCGGCCTGTCGCTTGTGGGACCCCGATATCGAGATCGGCATGTTCTGACCGTGGCCAGGGCCGTCGGTACGATTTTTGAAGCAGAAGGGGGCTGGGAGGGCGCAGTGTGAGGCTATCAAGTGTACTCCGTACGGACGAGCGCCGACGCAAGTGTTGTATCTTTGTTTTTCGCTGTCCTTTTTGCCTCTTATCTTGCCTTGTCTTTTGTCGTGGGGGCACCGTATGTTGGGGAGACGCACTACGCGGCCAGCAAGGTAGAAGTCGAAGCAGGGATGCCACCTCATGGCCAAATATAAAACCCGTGCTTTCTTTGTCACCCATTCTCTAATTCTCATCGATACGCCCCGTTTCTCATGCCGGCCGCACCTGCAGCATCTTTGAGCTTGCGGTCTTTGCAATTGGATCGATATTCTGTCCAAGGGGGGTGGCTGGGCAGACACGAGAGGGAGATGCTGTAGTATCCAAGTCTACTTACTCTATCTCTCTCCATTTCTTGCCACAAAGGACTACAGTTAGCCGTAGCTGGGCGTGATTCCGAGTGCAGATAGCCGGATGCAGCCATGAGATATCCGTGGCTGCTCGCTTAGATATACGCAGACTACAAGAGGTCGCGATACATTCCCCTCCCCTCACATTTGCCGACGCTACCACCGATACCGCTAGTTCAGATAAGCAAGCATAACGCTGCCAGGGTTGGTCCCATGCATACACCCATGCAGCAAGTCATGGGCGGGCGGAGGCTTGATCTCGACGTCCTTTTATATTCGAGGTAGGTCGACGGGCTTCCCGGTCCCAGGGCTGCTTTCCTGGGCAGTTTCCCACTCTTTGTCCTCGTCTGCGGCTTGGGATCTGCTTCTCGGATTATCCTCTCCTGTTGCTTGACCTCGAACACGCCTTGAATTCCCTGCTTCTCCAAATGGCATCTCCCATAGAAAAGAATGGCGTGGATGCTATGATCCGCACCCCGACGGCTGCCTCGTCTATTGACCAGGTGGCTGTGGGGCTGAAAACGGGAGACAGAGGGATGGACGATGCCCTGGTATTTGCGAACGAACACCGCATCGATTCCGTGACTCCTGAGGAAGACAGGAAGATGCTGTGGAAGATCGATCTTATTATGCTGCCCATTGTAAGTTCGTTTCTTTTTCCTCGCTGGCCGCAGCTCCAACTAATAGACGATAGCTCCTCACTACCTATTCTTTGAAATTCCTCGACCAGCAGGCAATGTCTTATTCGAGCAACTTTGGTCTTCTCGACGATATGGTCTGTGCTGCTTGGGCGGCCCTCTTTTCCTTCCTGGGCCTGGATCATGTCGACTAACCCATTGCCCACCAGCACCTCAACCTGAACCAATATGCCTGGGCTTCTGGCTCAATCCTGAACCTGGGTGTGTTTTGCCTTGCCTTGTTTCGCTGATGCTCTGTGCATGCCTCTTTTTACGTCGGCAAATACCTGCCTCCAAGCATGCTAACACTGCGGCCCTGGTAGCCATTGTCGTTTTCCAACCCTTTGCGAGCAGAATTCTGCAGATCGTTCCCCTCGGCCGGTTTGTAGCGGTCTCGGTTATTGTCTGGGGTGCTCTTTTGATGTGCACAGCAGGGGCGCGGTCCTTCGCGGCCATCGCCGTGCTGCGCACGCTTCTGGGGTTTGCTGAGGCCGGCATCACGCCAGCCATGGTTTTGATCATCTCCATGTGGTATAAGAGAGACGGCGAGCAACCCGGCCGGCAGGGCACGTGGTTTCTTGGCAACGCTTTGGCCGTAAGTGATGTACCCCGATTGAAACCCGAATTGCACCGGCTCTCCGACTAAACAGGGGCATGGGAAAATAACTTTATGGGCATGGATGACTGAGATTGCCAATTCCCAGCAAATGATCGGTGGCCTCATCGGATATGGCGTCGGCCACATCCAGAGCAAGCTGGCCGTCGGTCCCTGGATCTGGTTTTTCGTCATTGTCGGTGCTGCCACGCTCTGCTGGGGAATTGCCCTCCTGTTTATCCTGCCGGATAACCCGATGACCGCCAAGTTCTTGTCACCCCACGAACGGGCTATTGCCGTCGCCCGTGTCCGGGACAACCACACCGGCATGATCAACCACCAGTGGAAGTGGGCGCAGTTCCGCGAGTGTCTCCTGGACCTGAACGTATGGATGTACTGTGTCATCCTCTTCCTCAGCGCCATCCCTTCTGGTGGCGTGGCCTCCTTCGGCAGCATCGTCATCAAACAGTTCGGCTTCTCGTCCCTCAACACGACCCTGCTGAGCATCCCCCTGGGTGCCATCCAAGCAGTCTCTCTTATCACCAGTGGCTGGGTTAACTCTCGCTTCAAAAACATCCGCAATCTTGTTTCAGCCATTTCTCAGGTTCCTGCCCTGCTTGGCGCCGTCCTGCTCATGACGCTGCCTCAGTCAAACAAGTTCGGCCGCCTCTTCGCCTACTATATCATTCAGACGCACACGGTCAACGACGTCATGGCGTATTCTGTTTTCTCGGGAAATACTGCTGGCTTTACGAAGAAGGTAACGGGCTCGGCCATGATGTTCATATGGACGTCAGTTGGTCTCATTGTTGGGCCCCAGCTCTTCATCTCGTCGCAGGCGCCTCGTTATCCCACTGCCTTCAACGCTGCCATTAGTTGCTTTGCTCTTCAGATTGTTCTGCCCTTCGTCCTCCAAGCCCATCTGTACTGGCTCAATAAGAAAAAGAAGGCACAGCAGGCCAGCCTTCCACCGGCTACAGAAGAAGAACTCGCACAGGAGGGTCTCATGGACCGTACAGACAAAGAGCAGCCACACTTCCGCTACGTGTATTAGTCGGCTGCCACCACCCCAGACAATATGACGCGCATGATTCTTTTGATGTTCATTTTGCTGTTTTATCCCTTCTGCATGCTCATGCCCGACTTCCAGGGCCTAGTACCTAGAAACATTGCTCCAGCTAGCACTCTCAGGCTAGGCGGCGGCGGTTCATAATGTGCGTACCGTGTCTTTTTTCTATCTATAGCTTTTCCTTTTGCAGCCTTCGGCCTAGCCATTAGTCCCTGCAATAGGTCCCCTATAGCAATAGAGTTTTGCGGTTCTCAGTTACTAGGAAAATGAAAAGTCCTTGTGAAAAGAACCTCATCAGAATGAAATACCTACGTCGTCGCCCGCACTTAAAATATGAAGATCCCGGTCGTCTCTCTCATGACCTCGACAATGTCTGCCCTCTTTCCCGTCGCATTTTGCTTGCGAACCACTGCATCCAGGAGCATTCGGGCCTTCACAATGTGCGCTCCCCACCTCTCTGCTTTCTCAAACGTATGGATGGCCCATGCCTGATAGATGGGGTCTCTCGTCGTCGTCCCCGCTATGAGAGCATGCGTCGGCCAAATGCCCTGGGGGGAGTTGGGCCGCGCAGCTTCTACTCTCTGGCAGAGCCGTATCATACGGTCGGCACACTCCTCCGGCGACAGAAGCTCAGAGTCATGAGGTGATTTGCCAGGCCGGCAGCCGTGGTATTGTATAACGGTGGTGTAGTACGCGGCAAGAAGGAGCAGTCGATTGTAGTGAATTGGCTCGACCGCTGGCATAGCTGCCAGGTTGCCCATTGCCACACCGAGGGCTGCTCTAGCGGCTTCGGTGTTGTCGAGCTCGATATCCTGCCGCAGAAGGCCTAGATTTGCACGGACAGCCTCCCAAACAGCGCCGTCATTGACCGAGTTTGGCATATCGCTTCTCCCGAGAAACTTAATCTGGCCAGCAACAGTCACATTTTGAAAACTGAGCTTCATGCAGGTTTGCATCTCGCTTGGCTTGTCACGCTCCGAGATTTGTTCGCGCTCCATGAAAACAATGTCTGGTGAGCTGTTGCCACTACCTTCGCTGGAGACGGAAGACGCGTCGACCAGCTCGTAGATGTATGGATATGTCTTCAGGCAGCCAAGGAGCCGGCCGCCAAGGCCCAGATGTGCAGCCTGGCTGTCCCTAAAGCTCATCCACACTAGGATCAGCGAACCAACTGGCCCGATGCGGTTCATGGCGGTCTCAGCATCGTGGTTCTGCAGCTCGGCCCGAGCCACTTCAGCAGACATATCAATGAGCTCGCAGAAGCTCTCGACGCTCTCAGCCAATATCAGCTGATACTGTAATAGAAACCATGTGGTCGCCAGAAGTAAGCTCGGAGCCACGCCGTGCCCTAGATCTTCGATGAGCGCCGTGTATGCGCGGTCGTAGCGCTTCTTGGCGGGTTTGTTGCTCTTCTTTTGGAGATGGGCAAGGTGCAGCGCCGACCAAGCCATCATGGCGTCGAAGAGGGTGCTGTGGAAGAGGCCCATGTTCAGCAGTATGTAGCTGTACAAGTTGTCGTGCATGCAGTTGCGTAGGATGCAGAAGCGCACCATCGTTGTAGTAAAGTGGCAGAGCAGATGCTGGTCTTCGGGCATAAGCGTGACATGGCGGCTATGATGCTCTGCGGCATTCGTGACGGAGGCTGCTGTGCTTGGCGGAGGCTGCAGCACGTCCATACCCATTGGCCGTAAGCCTATTCCGTACTCTGGGTCATTTAAAAACTGGTCTTCCGGGACCCAGCATTCCAGCCAGTTGACATCCAAGAGACCTTCGCCGAGAGAGGACCACCACGAAGATGACAGCTGTTGGTATTCGGAGGAAGCGCTCAGGTCGCCGTGGACGTCTGCATCGCTGCCTCCGTCGAGACTAGAGGAGCTGTGGTGCAGCGTGGGCGAGGGCGAATGCCCCAAGAATGACAAGGCGTGCCTATGCCGCCGCCTGTGCGCGGTGGTGTCAGGCAGGGCGTGTCGGCGCTCTCGTTGCGGCATGCTGGCCGCCAGGACCTGGTCGGCAGCCGGAAACGAGCACGGGAGACTCAGGCGAAGACATGCTCCGCAGATCGGGTGCTGCTCGTTGCAGCGCACTTTGCGCTGGCGGCAGGTGTAGCAGCCCGTCTTGGACCGCTTTTTGCGGGCCTGGACAATCTCGCTAAACATGCTGAGAGCGGTCGACGAGAGGCAGAAAGCGAAGAAAGGCTAAGCGACAACAGAGCGCCGCCTAGGGGGCGAAACGACGGTGCGAGACTGTGATACAAGGCAGTGGTTTTTTTTAGCTGTGAGGCCCTCGGCAAGACAATCTCTTGTTGGAATCTTGGTCATACGCGAGTTTGCAGGCAAACAACAAGTGTTCGCGCCCGCATGCGTACACCAAAGAAGAATGGCAGACGCAGAGCGAGTGGTATAAGCTGCGAGAAACGAGGACGGTCGTCGCAGCCCGCCTCGCGAAGGGAGTGGTCATGATAAGGCGGAAGGTTGTGGGCGTTATCATTACATATGTGGGAGCGCACGCCGTCGGCTATCTACTGTCGGCGCTCGCCTGCGTGGACCGCAAGCTAGTCGATCTATCGTATTGCATGCACCTCGCTTATAAGACGATGTGCGGTTGCGGTGCCGCTAGCCTCCTCGACGACACAGGAAGAAGGAGGGCTCTAACCTTGAAATGGAAAAGTGATGTAGCAATGCTACAAACCGAGTGATACGGAGTAGGCCCATTGGCATCTGACGGCGAGAGGAAGAACGGCTTTTCCTTGCCGATTTTGATCAGCTCGGATGCGCTGGCTGGTTGCATCGGTGATCGCTAGACTGTATAGGATGGCGGTTTCTGCGCATTCGTCCGGCATCCCACCCAACCTATACAATACACAGGAGACACTGCCGGTGAGAAAACTGGCCGATCCGCAGCAGCATTGGCGTCTTACGTCGTTGCCGTGTTTTTCTGCCCGGCTTGGGTAACTATCGGCACACCAAACCAGAAGTTCCCCGGCCCTGTCCGCTCCCCATAGATCACTTCGGACCGCTGAGCATCATTCACCTGCTTCTTGTTGGCGTTAACTGGCCCGCCATTCAGGGGCCGATGACGAGCTCGTTGCCAACCAAAGTTGCTCTGTACTTTGCTGCGCGCTGCTTCATGTCTGTCTCGGTGCTCAAACTCCCCACAACATCGCGGCTGCCCTGCCCCAGGGCCATCAAGGCTGCTAGGGGAGAGCTCTTGAGGACCATCGTCCCTGACATCCTGGTCGCCACAATGGTGAAGACCAGGAAGACGATGCAGATGGCAATCTGCGCGCCCAAAAAAGCAAGCCAGCCCCACCGAACGTGAACGTATGTCTCGTTAGCCCAGGCGACGCCGTCGATGACATACGAGTTGGGCACGCCTTTGAATGGCTGCATGGTTCGTAGCCTGTGCTTGTTAGACGAGGCGGCATCAGTAACAGGACAGGGAAGGTAGCCTCACATATTCGTTCCACCGATAGCAATGCCATTGGCGACCTGCTTGATGCGCTCAAACTGCGCGTCGAGCCCATCCGTGGTGCCCCAGACGGCGTTGACAAGCTTCATGCCCACCTCGGCTCCGGTCTCGCTCGAACCTCCGCGGCCGTTCCAGTTCCAGAACGTGGTCAGGCCAAGGTGCATGTCGACTGTTACTTCCGAGAGAAGCTTGCTGTGTGCGGAGAAGTTGCCGCCCGGGCCGTCTAACACGATCGTGTATGGGTCGTCGTAGTGCGTGGGCACGTAGCCGCAGACAAACGGTGTCACAGTCCCTGTAGTATTCCAGGTAACACAGTCATGCTTGAATACAGGAACCTGTGGGACGTCGCCGACAATGTGAAATGTCTCGTCTGTTGCCGTCGTAAACGCCTTGCCTCCCGAGACCTTGACCTCGAGCGTCTTGACGCAGAGGTGCAAGATGATTTCAACGGCCTGGAAATTCGGTATGGCAGTGACATCCTGGTTTGGGTAGGAGATGTTGGGGCCGTTGGAATAAATGACCAGGCTGTCATGCAGCGTGGTGTAGCGAAGGTCCCTGTCATCTCTGAACAGAAAGGACTCGTTCAAGCTGAACATGTTCATGCTATATGCGACAGGTGTCGTGATCCAGGCCCCAAGTTGCGGTGCTGTGACATTGTACGCCACCATGAGCGTGTTGATGCTCTCTTCGTCGCCCCAGCCGCTCGAGTCTCCAAACGCAGCGTGCGGCAGCACCGTGATATTAAGGAGCGAGGTCGCGTTGGCAATCTTTGCACACACCCCAATAGTCGGGAACGGCGGGAATGAGCACTCAGCCGTCGAGCACTCAGGCGTGATGTCGGTGTAGTTAGCTCCGTTGGGCTCTATGCCTGAGTGGATAGCATCGACCATTCTGAGGAACTCGGGGTAGGGCTGATGGCTGCTGTCGCCAATGTGCCGCGCCGCCCACGTTGTGGCTGTGCCCCTGGCGTCGGCAAGACGTTCTGGGTAGGAGACGGTCTGCTGGGTGATGGGGGATGTGATAATTCCAATGACAGTCACGGCTGCCCCGACGGTTGCAACGTTCCTCCACCGCGTCTTGCCAATAAGCGAGACTGAGCCCCATAGGCCGCGGCTGGCGAGGTCAAACGTCTGGAAGTCCGCAAGATTGCGGTGTCGTCGAAACCAGTTCCACTTCCACTGGCTGATCGACTCTGCAATGGGTATCATGAGGGCCGCCTTGGCCAGCGTGGCAAGAAGGGCGATCAGCGTGTTGAGCGAGATGTGCAGCGGCAGCTTTGGCAAGGCATTGTTATCACACGACCCCAGGACGGCGACGATGGCTACGCGGTGAGATTCAGCACCTGGAGTCCATATCTTGCTTGCTTCACTGGTGACCTCCCTGCCTCTCCTGGGGAGCTGGGACCGAGGTGGGCTTACTTATAAAGGACGCGACGCTGATAAAACAAAACCATATCTCCCAGATCCAGTCTGTGAGGATCTGGAGAACTAGTCCCTTGCGGACAGGCTGTGGCGCCGCCTCTATGGGAATTGAGTCTTCTCTGGACACTTGGGTAGCCGATGCGTAAATGGTCTTCTTGAGGGCTTCTTCTCCGTCTACAGGCCCTGGGTGCTGGCCCTTTCTGGGTGGGTTGCTATCGGCATTGCAGCTCGCATTTGGTTCACAGCCGGATATACGGTCGTGCGAGACCGTCGTGGTGTCTTGTGTGATATCCATGTTCGAGGGTTAGGGGTGCCACCTAGAGAACAACCAGATGCTGCGCGGTTGCCGGAAAAGGATCTCGGGGGTCAAGTAGATCGTCTGCTCTTTTGCGGCGCGAGGCATTGTGGGCCTTCGTGATGCCCATATATAGGCTGTCTTGCTTGGCAGAGGCTGCACGAGGTGGCCAAACGCAAGGGCTGGCGTGGGATGTATCGGCCGTGGGCTGAGCGATTGCATTGCATTCGGGGCCCGTTTTGAGCACGCATCTCTTACTGCAGGATGGAATACACTACATAGGACAGACAACGCGTGCCCAGAAGCTGATTGGAGCCTCTCCGGGACCATATTGCGGCCAAGAACATGACCTGGAACTTGCCGCTTGATCTTCCCACCGAGACTCCTCGATGGCATGGAGGACAAGAACCAAAGACAGCAGCTGGGGCGGGAAGGGAGCATGGAGATTGTGAGGTGGCGATTCCAATGGCAAGATATTGCAAGGATTCGAGCCTATAATCGTACGTATCTCGACTCGCCCGCCGACCAATTGCCCTGGCGGCGCGCCTGCCCAGCTCATTTATGCTGCTGCGTCCTCGCCTCCAACTTATCCGGCTATAGATGTATCCTGCAGCGTCCGGGAGGCCACAGATGATCCTGCGCGCTCGTTTGTCCCCTGTGTGGCCCGGGTGAATTGTGACTACGGGCAAGTCGAAAAATGACACGTTGACTTCAACCGGCGCTGCTGCCACCAAAGGTGGCCCATTTGGGGGCCAGCCTGGGCCAGTTGATCTGTTAGATCTATACGGCGAATGACAGGCAACTCTGAGATTGACGACGGCCTCGCGGCCCTGCGCCACATTTCCATTCGCCTTGATTTATATTTTTATCTTTCCTTTTACTGTTTCCGGGTCTTGGCCGCTGCCACCTGACTTATTCGACTTGTCCGTCGCAGCCGTAATTAGAAACCGCTCAGCCTGTGTCTCGAGGGGGGAGAAGGGGGGGGGGGTCGCTGTCCAGCGGTCGCCGTGCCACGGGCAGAAAGGTGAGGCCTTAGCTTTATCGGGGTCACATCACACTGCCCGTGGAGATCCTCGGATATGATGTGCTGCATGATTTGGGCGACGCTGCTCTCGCACCAGTATTTGGATTCCAGATTCATTTCAAAAGGCATTTTGCTGCGTGGCCCCCGGCGGATAGGTCTGCCGCGGTTGAAGAGTACAGGCAGACGAGAAGGAAGAGAAGGGGTGAAAAGGAAGATGAAGAAACAGAGAACAAGAACAGCCCAACCGGCTGATTGCTTCCCTGCGTACTTGCACCGTCTGACTATCGAGCTTGTCTTGAAGAAGATCGAGGAAGCAGACAGACATAGGTAGTCTCCGACGATAATAGCTGGCTCTGGTGCAAGCCCGAGGCGCCCCTTTGTTGCCGGTGCCGGAGACCAAATTTAGATATGGAGGGAACTCACTGGTACACCAATTCACCATAAAACCAACGGGTCGGGTCGAAGAAGCGGTCGTCGACAAAGAAGGAAGCAGTGCAAAATGGCTGGCATCACGTATCCACGTCAAGCAACTGCCCAACGGGGGCAAAAGTGTTGGCGGCTGATCTCGCGTCCCGGCACAACCTCCGCCGCCTCGTCTGTTCCAAGGTCCCGGAAGGGAAGGCCATATGCCTCCGAGACCTCTGCGACTACCACAGTTCTATATACATAGTGGCCCAAGCCCCACAGTCGTGGACATCGCTTAGATTGCATGTGGCCGTACTCCAGGCTGGGCACTCTGTTTTGGAACCGGCCTTCCATTTTGCCTCATGGTCCACGTCCCGTTTGCGCAGGTCGCGCACCCCAAGTACAGGCCGAGGGCTCGGATGAATTGCGATATAGAGATGGTGCTGCAGTTGCCATAGATCAGGTGTCCTGCACATGGCGTGCTGGGGTGTTGGGTTGCTTTGTCAAACGTCGCGGCCGCTTCGACTTCCTCTCCGGTATTGGTGCTTGTCATCTTCCAGCAGTTGGGAATCGGCCATGTCGTGTCGCTCGTGTTGCACTGCTAAGAACAACTCTTCGCGGTCGGTGATGAAGTACTTAAAGCCACGAACATCTCTACAACACCGGGCACAGCAGAAGCACTCCTTGGCAAGGCAAAGAACACACGCAACAGGCGAGGACGGAACGAGAAGAGCTTCTCCTAGTTCCAGAGAGTCCTTTTAACACCAGACACCAACGCTGAGAGGCTAAGAAGAGTGTTTATGTCCAGTGGCCTAGAAGCTGACACGATGGCCACCAGCCTGGATGATTCTATCCACGCGGATGGCCTGGATGCGGATGGCGCTCGCCGCATAGACGAGAAGGCGGCACTTGGCACCGTTGCAGACATCGATGGCACATCGCGTGACCCCGAGTCCACCGACGAGTCCTCCCAGGTCTATGTGCCAGACGACACTGAGGAGTTCATCGATCCTCGCCTGAAGGACTATCCCATCCCCCTTGTTGCCAAGACCGTTGACCTTCACAACGACTTCGACGAGCCCATTCTCACTTTTCGTTTCTTCTTTCTCGCTACATTCTGGGTCGTCGTCGGCGATGCCATTGCCACGATGTACTATTTCAAGCCGTACACTTCGACGCTAACCAGCTATGCCGTCCAGCTGCTCTCGTGGGGCATGGGTGATTTTATGGCTCGTTACCTGCCCAAGCGAGGTGCTACCATTTTTGGGAAAACCTTCAGTCTGAACCCAGGACCCTGGAACGCCAAGGAGCACGCCTTAATTGTGGTTGCCTACTGGGGCAGCGTATGTCTTGTTTCCGCAACGCAGCCCCCCTCCGAGAATGCTCACAGTATAGGCAACCCTCTGACCTGGTGTCTCTCTAGTGCTACACGGCCTACGGCCTCGGGCCGCTCTCTGCTCTTGAGCTGTATTACGACAGGAAGATCAGTGCTGGCTGGGGCATCTTATTTCTCCTGACCACGCAAATGATCGGCTACGGGTTTGCCGGCCTGTTCCGTGACATTCTTGTTCGGCCGCCGAAGATATACTATCCCGGCGTCCTGCCCAACGTGGCTCTCTTCAATGCCATGCACCGCAACCCGTCAGTCACGAAGAAGTCGCTCACTTTTTTCACCTACGTTGCGGTCGTCACGTTCGTCTATCAGTTCTTCCCCGGAATTATTTTCCGTAAGTCTCGTCCCGGTAGCCCCTGACAGGACCACATCCACCGACTCTGACCCTTCTTAGCTATGCTGTCGTCTCTCCCCATCATATGCTACATGGCCCATGGCAATTGGATCGGCTACTTGCTAGGGTCTGGCTATTATGGCTTTGGGCTGCTCGACATCTCGTTGGACTGGAACTACGTCTCCTACTTCGGACCCATGTACACACCGCTCTGGGCAAATGCGTCCCAGATTGCCGGCGCCCTCATTGCTACTTGGATGATTTATCCTATCATGTACTTCTCCAACACGCTCAACGCCAAAACCTTCCCGCCTATGTCGTCGGGCACCTTTGACAAGGACGGCAACCACTACAACATCAGCCGCATCCTCTCGGTGCCTTCTTACACGCTCAATCAGACTGCCATGGACGAGTACTCGCTGCCGTACTGGTCGATATCGTACGCGATGTACTTTTTCTGGGGATTCGCGTGCTCAACGGGTGCACTCGCTTACGCCCTGTTATGGTATGGCAAGAGCTCCTACGTTGCCATCGTCGATGCTTTCAAAGGCCACCGCGAAGACTACAACGACCCGTATCTCAAACTCATGCAGCGGACCGAGCGCGTGCCACACTGGTGGTATTTGTCTCTTCTCTTGGCCTGCATGGCACTCTCGCTCGGCACCCTGTACGGCGGTAACTTCGGCCTCCCATGGTGGGGATTTATCGTCATATGCATTGTATCAGCCATCTCTACTTTCCCCAACGGTATTCTCTGGGGGATTGCCAACATGCAGGTCGGGATGGCCTTTTTGTCCGAGCTGATGGCCGGCGCTATGTTCCCTGGGAACCCGAGTGCTGTCCTGGCGTGCATGACGTTCGGCCGGCAGATCCTGGAGCAGAACCTAAACCTCATCTCTGACTACAAGTTCGGTTTCTATATGAAGATCCCCGAGAAGGAGATGTTCTGGGGCCAGGTCTATGGCACGCTTTTGGGTCCGTTTGTCAACTACGGCTTCATGCGGCTTATCATCGACCGCATTGGCAAGGCGGCCTTGACCGGCGCGCTGGAGAGCAACTCGTGGCTGGCTCTCAAGACCAAAAACTACTATTCCCTGTCGGTCTTCTGGGGTGTCCTGGGGCCCAAGGTCATCTTTTCGCCGGATTCCTTATACAACTGGATCTACTACGCCTTCATCGTTGGCCCCGTCCTCATGGTAGCCGTCTACGCCGTCCACCGACACAAGCCCCACTGGCAGCTGGAAACGCGATTCAACCCGGTTGTGATCATGTACGGCGCAGTTACTTCGCCCGTGTCCCAGTCCGTGAACATTTTCACGTCGGGTGCAGTTTCCATATTCTTCATGGGCTATGTGTTGCGGTACCACCCTGTGTGGTTCCGGAAATACAACTACCTCCTCGGTGTCGGGTTGGACTGCGGCTCACAGCTGTGCCAGACCATTATCATGCTGGCCATAAACCTGACCAACACCGTGTTCCCACAATGGTGGGGGAATGATGTAAGCCCCCGGTGCCTCCTTTACTGCCTTTGTGGCTGCTTCTTGTGGACCATATTCTGACATATTCAAACTTTATAGGTCTCGTACATGGATCGATGCTACCCTCCGACCAGTCTGCCACCAAGCGTTCTTAACAGCTGATTGGGTCTCTGTAGTCTCGCCGCTGAGACCTGGAGACGAGAATCGCGGTAGTCATGGGCCTGGGGTACGGACGGTGAGGTAGCGGGTGGTGGTGCTTTGAGCAGAGCTGGGAATCCGATATTTTCAAGTTTTGATGTAATTTTTCCTTGATAGTCCTCAAATTTGCGACGCTGCGGCTCTGGCGGATGAATGAATGTACGAGATGTGCGAGGTTGAGTGTTTAGGTATAGATATAGATTATCACTAACGCGTCCAATGGAAAGGCATATTCCATAGCGCGTGATCGTTCACGTGCAGACCATGCACCGAAAACCCCAGTAGTGTCTAGCCGCTTTTGGATTAGTAAGGGGAACCCAAGAAGCCGTTGCCCCTTTTAGTCTTTTTATCACACGCGAGAGCGCGATCATTCTGCTCCGCGCTTCCCGACGACATTCACCTCCAGCATTTCTTGATTTTCAATTACCATCATCGCCAACCCAACAGCACCTTTATTGCATTTTCTCTTCTTCGCTGCCTGTCATCTGCCAACTGAGAAACCCGGGCGCATCATGGATTTTTACGAACTCCCGGGCCAGGTGACGGTGTGGCTCGACGCCGCCTCGCACACGTTCCAGCAAGTCCCTGGATCGGCCGTCTTGATCCGCTACGTCCGCTCGAGCTACCAGAACGATCCTGTGCGCTCTGCCATCGAGCTGATCCTCGTCATTTTCTTCATCCGCTATCTCCTGTCGCCATCGTACTCGACTTCCAAGCAGAATTTTATCAAGCTCAGCGAGGATGTGAGTGGCCCACGCAGGTCTCGGACCACCTGCTTTGTCGTTGCTTCAATGCCCTGGCTAACGGGGCCTTTTCTTCTCTCTTTCTCTAGGAAATCGACGAACTCGTCGACGAATGGACCCCCGAACCGCTTGTTGCGCCTCTGAGCGCCATTGAGGAGATGGAGGCCGAGAGCCTCCCTGTTGTAGTTGGGTAAGAGACTTCTGCGTCTGCCCCCGCCTCATGACGAGATCATGGTACCCAGTGGAGGCCGGATCGAAGCTGACAATTTGCTTGTCGACCTGCAGACCGACAGGCCCCAAGTGCAAACTGTCTAATGGACGCACAGTCGTCAACCTGGCCTCCTCCAACTTCTACAACTTCAACGCCAACGAGAACATCAAGGAAAAGGCCATCCAGACCCTCCGGACATACGGCGTGGGCCCCTGCGGACCGCCGCAGTTCTACGGCACCCAGGATGTTCATATGAAGACAGAGGCCGACATTGCCGCGTATCTGGGAACTGGTGGCTGCATCGTGTACGCCCAGGCCTTTTCCACCATTTCGAGTGTGATCCCGGCTTTCTGCAAGCGCGGCGACGTCATTGTGGCCGACCGGGCTGTCAACTACTCCATCCGCAAGGGCCTGCAGATTTCGCGTAGCACCATCCGCTGGTACAACCACGGCGACATGGAGGACCTCGAATCCCAGATGAAGAAGATTGCTTTGGAGCAGGCCCGTAAGAAGAAGCTGACGCGCCGATTCATTGTCACGGAGGCCTTGTTTGAGAACATTGGTGACGCCACGGACCTGCCTAAGCTGGTAAGCTCCGCTTCCGCCATTTCATAACCTCACAAATGGTTATCACACACTAACGCGCTTTCAGATCGAGCTCAAGGAGAAATACAAGTTCCGCATCATTCTCGACGAGACCTGGTCCTTTGGTGTGCTGGGCCGCACCGGCCGCGGCCTCACCGAGGCCCAGAACGTGGATCCTTCGCAGATCGACATGATTGTTGGCTCCCTGGCCGGGCCTTTGTGTGCTGGTGGTGGTTTCTGTGCTGGCGAGAAAGATGTTGTTGAGCACCAGCGGGTTACCGCTGCCGCATACACGTATTCCGCTGCCTTGCCCGCTCTCTTGGCGACGACTGCGAGCGAGTCCATCAACCTGCTCCAGTCCAACCCGGAGATTCTGCAGCATTGCCGCGACAACATCAAGGCAATGAAGGCACAACTGGATCCTCGCAGTGACTGGGTCACTTGCACAAGTGCGCCTGAAAACCCGGTCATGCTGCTGGGCCTGAAGCCCGATGTTGTGCGGAGTAAGAGGCTTACGGTGGCAGACCAAGAAAAGCTGCTGCAGGAGTGTGTGGACGAGGTACGTTTTGTCTTTGGCTGCTTCTACCCGCGGCTCTTGTTTCTTTCTAACGTGCTAATGAAACTAGTCTCTCGCGAACGGTGTCCTGATCACGAGGCTGAAGACGCAGCCAATCACCAGCGGTATGACAGCCGCTGAGTTGGCTCAGTGGCCTGTGACTCCTGCGTTGAAGGTCTGCGTGACATCGGGCTTGTCCAAAAAGGATATTGAGAAAGCAGGCGTGACCATTCGCCATGCTATCACAAAGGTCATGTCTCGCAGGGCAAGCAGCAAGCTGAGCCTGCCGGTTGCTGCATGATCGGAAGCGAAGCGAACTGGGGAAGACATTGGTGGCTTCTTGTCCGGCGGCATGTTGATGGATAAAACTATCGCTGTCAGTTTAAAGAGCCTACGCTCTAGCGAAGGTGGCGTTTGTTTATTCGGTGTTTCTGTATCTTTACAAAAGAGGACTGTTAGACGTGGGTGCGAAAAGTCCAGGGCCACTAATAATGCGATGTCTGGACCTGGCATACTGATATCTTGCCCTAGGTTTTTTGTTTTGCGCGTTTTCGTTATAGATAGACTGATGAGCTGTGGAGGGAGGACAGCATTACTCAGATCCAGCGTGCGGTTGCTCCATAGATGAGCTGCCACACCCAAGTAATCTTAATTATGAGAATATTTTCATTAAATTATGCCTCTCGTTCCTCGGTATACGTACACGTTCCGTTTTTTCACGATTGCTTTACATGCCACCGTGAAGAACGCTGCCATTTCATTAGCACTAGAATGTTCACCACTGCTAAATCTGCAGATGCATGCAACATGACTCTCGAAGAAGACAGTATTATATTCAAGAATCCTTTCCTTGATTACGCTCTACAAGGAATAGCTGAAGAGCATATTTCGTATACAGACAGTGGACACAAAAAACAGATAAATCTAAAAAATCCTATGTACCATGCTACACCGTCTCCATTGATAAAAGAAAGCCGAGACAGAAAACTAGGAAGAAAAAACACATAAAAAACAGCAATAAAGGCAAGGCGATAAAAGTGCCGAAAAGAGAGCATGGAGAGTGGTAAGTATGCAGTGTGAAGACTGGAACACCACCTAAAAAAAACTTGGAGAGAACAAAAAACAGACATATGCAAACACGCCCGGATTCTGGATCTCCGACTTCCCAATCTTCCGGCTTTTCCTTGTGCCGTGCTGTGTATCAACAAAGGCACATCAGATATAATTACCATGCTCTCATGTAGCATCCATATCATCCACGACTGTATGTCTTTGATGCACCTAAGTTGAATTTCGCCCTTGGGACTTAAGAGCTTTAAAACAGACGGATCTTGGCAGCGGAGGCAGAGGCTGAGGCAGAACCTGTAACAGAAGCCAATGCGCCGGTGTAGTTAGCCGCGCCGGTACCAGTCTGAGTGTGGCCTTCGGTGTCGTTATTGTTTTGGCCGACAGGCTGCACCAGGTTGGTGAAGTTGAGCTCGTTGGTGAGGCTCGACGGGATCTTGTTACCGGCAACAATGGGCGCGACAATAAGGGCGACAAAGATAATGAACATGACGAAGTAAAGGATGGCGTAGCGAATGACACGTCTTCTCCGGAGCTTCGACTGCTTCATGGAATAGATAGGAGGGCGAATTTGCCGGCTGTTGCACGTGTTAGTTACGATTGTTTAGATTGCAACAAGACATGGATGGGATAATAAGACGAACCTAGGACGCAGCCAGAAAAGCATCATAGAATGCAGCTTGTCGATTTGCGGGACAATGATGACAGGCAACATGAAGAACAAAAGTATGTGGCCGAGAACAAAGTCACCGGCGAACATGGACAACTCGGTGATCTTGCAAAGGTACTCACGCGCAGGCTGTGACATGGAGTGCCAGCCCATGGAGTACCACTTGCCCGTCCAGAAGGCAATGTTTGACTGATCACTCTTGAACTCTCTCGTCAAGGCAAGTGAGATAATGAGCTTGGTAATGAAGCGCTGGATAGCAACAACTGTGATCATACCGAGAAGCGTTCTCGCAAAGTTAAAGCCTTCCAGGAAGAACATAACCTCGAAGAAGACCAAAAGCATGACCACAGCAATACCGTGAGCAATAGCAGCCAGGACACTACCGAACTTCTTGCAGCACATGCTCAGCAGTGGACCCATGCAACAAGCCATGGCAAACATAACAGCAAGAGTACCTGCGTTGACGGCGATAGGGGCAAATGCAACAATGGCGACACGCAGGAGAGACGCGGTCGCCTTAGCGTCCGGGTTATGCTTGATGACACCGGTCTGGGCATTGATGAACAGGTACGGAATGAGAGTCACAGCCACCAACAGCAAGGGTGTCAGAACCTCGCTGAAGAAGATGTTCGTAATAGCGGCGCGCGGTACATCCGAAGACAGTTTGCCGGACGGGTCACCAGCGGTCTTGCGCTTGTAACCGGTGATACGCGTGCGCGAGAGGCGGCTGTAAGCGATCCAGGATGACGCATGCGACCGCGAGTTGCCACGGGACATCCAGCGCAGGAAGTCACGGTAGTCGATAAAGAAGTCGTTCCATGAAAACTGGTGCGGGTTGTACAGGAAAGGCGAAACGACCAAAGCCAGAAGCGAAATCCAGAAGTATGTGAGACCGGCCTGCCAAATGGTGACGGTCGCAAAGAGCAGCATCATCAACAAACGAGCACCGAAGTAAATTGACGGACCGGCAAAGCGGCAGAACAGCACGCCGAAGGGAATACGAGCCGTAGCAAATCCACGACCGGTACCAATGTAACGGGCACCGCCGAAGGAAAGATCCTGCTGAACCGAGTTGGCGTAGATTTGGCAGACGAAGACTTCGAAAAACGGCGAGAAAGAGAAGAACTGCTTCAGGAAACGGGAA
The DNA here is from genome assembly GCA_021396205.1 of Sporothrix brunneoviolacea. NCBI lineage: Eukaryota > Fungi > Ascomycota > Sordariomycetes > Ophiostomatales > Ophiostomataceae > Sporothrix > Sporothrix brunneoviolacea. The sequence continues at coordinate 92,658 of WNYD01000025.1, read as the reverse complement.
ACAGCACGGAACACACCACGTTCCGTGAGTTCCTGAACGATGAGAGGCACGTACGCCAAGAAGAACACGACGAAGATGGACAGGATACAACGGTAAATCCAGTCATGAAGAGCATCTGTGTTCTGGCAGCCGGTAGGGAACAGTGGATCGGTAATGGGCACATCGGTGTTGTACTCGCAAGGGATCGTTTCGTGGGTCAGGGCACCGATGCTGAGCAGACAGATCATGAACATCTGCACCGAAAGCATGATGAACATGTTGTTCAGATGGAAACCAGGATGGGCATAGTAGAAAGACAGGAAGCGATCGATAGGCAGCTGCGTGCCCAGGTAGTAGTACTCGCGCGACAGCATCTGCTCGCCCATACCAGTACCAATCTTCGTCGTAAAGTTGAGAATAGAGCCAAATCCGAGATCACGACCCTTGCCGCACTGGTAGTACTCGCAGTGCTTGATGCGACCACCACGCAGCAGGGCGTTCATGCCAGCGTAAATATCCTCGTTCAGATGCAGACCCTTCTGAGCCTTCGAGACGCCACCGCGCGTAGTCATGAAAATACCATTCAGGAAATCAGGATGTCCGTAGTGCAGCTTGCCACCAATTTGGGCCAGAGTCCGAGCAAACAGGGTACCGAATGTCTGTTCCTTACCGGCGGCGACGTCACCAAGAATACCAATGTTTTCAGAGAAGATGTATTCGCGAGCACCAAGAATGGCTACCGGCGCCGTAGCTGCGTTCTTAACGCCAGGGGTGTAAGGCGACACATTCTCGATCTTCATCTCTTCAAATTCAGCGAGGACGCTACGGATTTTGAGACATTCCTCGAGGTAGTTGTCCTGATTGGCGTCGATCAACTGAATATACTCGCCGCGATAGAAGATCAAAGAGTGGTTCTGGTTGTCGGATTTGCCGTCACCAAGAATTGGGTTGCCAGACAGCTGAACGCGGAACTTGGGGCGACGCATGCCGTTCTCCATAACCTCAGAGTGGCCATCGATAAGACAAGAGTAGAGGCGGGGTTCCTCGCCTTCCGCAACGGGCGGTTCTTCGTCAAGGAAGGCAATTTGTAGATCCGGGTAAGCACGCAGAAGGAACTCGGCATTTTCCATTTCTTCCTTCTTGAACTTTGCGTAGCGTTGCATAGACACGATCAGCTTGAACTTGCGGCGAGCCATTCGCTCGAGCTCACGCTCGAGCTTGTCCGAGTTGCCGCCAAACATCTGCACGACCTCCGGGTTCTCCACGCGGTACAGAAGCTTGATGGCGCGGCTGTAGTTCATGAAGCCAGAAACGGTACGGTAAAGAGTCTGCGTGCGAAGGGACGCCCAGATACGAGTGCGGAGCGTATATTCGGGGGCAGATGACTTGAAGCCAATGCAGTAGAAAGGTAGGTCATCGATCTTGCTCTTCGCGGTGTCCTTCTCGTTCTTCTCGTCACTTCCGCCGTTGAACTGCGAGGTCTCATCGGCGAGAATTTTGGTATCCTTAACGAAACAATCCCATTCGTGCGGGTGCAGCTGCTTGAGGTACTCCAGCTGGGTGACACGCGAATAAGGTTCGTCTTCGCGGATAATTTCACGGAGCGACAGCAGAATCTTTTCGCTATAGTGCGGAATGAGAACGGTGAAGGTCGGCATGTTGTCAACAGGCAGCGGTTCAGGAATGGGCGTAGACAATGATTGAGCAAAGAAAGAGATACGGCGCTCTGCTTCGCTTTGCGCTGGGAAGAATTCAGTCTTGAAAGAGTGATCTTCCTGCGCGACGAAAAACGTCGGAGCACGTAGAGTGCGCTTGCCTTCCTGCTCAGACGGCACCTGATGGTACAGCAGCTTCTGGACGTGGTCGATAGCCAGCAAGTGCTCGCGGTACATGGAGATGACAATGGCATTCCAGATCTGAGAAATGAGGACCTTGGGCTTGTACTTGATCTCCATGTCGGTGGTGGCGAGAACCTTGGAGTAGATACGCTTGGGGAGGCGAGAGAAAATGTTGCGCCAAGGCGTCCAGATTGATGAACCGAGGTAGAACGATCGAGAGATGGAGAAGGCCGTGTTGAACAAGACGTACCACAGGAAAGAATCGAGGAAGAAGAAAAGCAGGTTTGTGAAGCCCATAAGACCCATCAGAATCTTAGGCTGATACTTGCACAAGTAGTTCTTGAGAATGGTATCGCCCAGGCAGCTTTCGACGTTCATAATTTGAAGATAGCGAAGTGGATCACGGAACGCACGTGTCAGATACACGTAGGACTCGCCAAACTTGGCACCAAAAACGCAGGCCCACAGGAAATAGGACAGTAGCATATCAGTGCCCTTCAGACGCGGGTAGCTGGCAGTGAACGTCTGGCTGGCAACGTAGCGGCGCGAGTTTTTGGTCAAGTAGCTGCCGAATAGGCCGCCAAGAGGCATGACGGAGAAGAAGATATAGGTGACGACGGCAACAAAGAACTGCACAATACCGAGAATAAGAGCAACCTTGCTCTCCTGTTTCTTCGTATAGGCGGCAGTGTCTGCTTCGGGCATGAAGACATAGACACCAGGGCCGACGTTGATGGCGAAAATGAGTATGAAGAAGAGGAGACGCTTAGTCAAGTGCTGCGCACCAGCCCAGCGACGAGGGACATACGCCCATTCGGCAAGGGTAGCAATGATCTGAATAAAGGAAGCAATACCGCCACCAAAGCCGACAATGGACCACTGGGCCGAAGCGGGCGGCTGCTGGTTGACCTGCTGCTCGTAGTTGGGAACGAGGAGACTGGGAACGTTGTGCGCGGTGTAGAAGTACCACATGGTGATATGGATGATCCAGATACGGTTGAAGTTAACAAGGAGGTGAAACCAGGAGCGGGTTTCCTTGTACGTCTTGAAAAAGCACTTCTTCCAGATCACATCTTGCAGCTTGAGGTAGCGCTCAGCAGGCGGGATGTCTACTAGCTTCGTCTTGTCCTCGAAGACAATGCGCTCAATACCCTCCGGGTACCAGAACAACTGATTGCAATCGTCGTAACCGATGATCTTGTTGTGGTCGCGCTCCCGGCGGACGTAGACGCCATTGAGAATCTCATAGCCCTGGTCGCGGACGTAGTTGTACAACGGCGTAATTACGTTGTTCAGGTACGTGAGCTCTTCGACGGGCTCTACCTGGTTCTGGCAAGCGGGCGAGTTGAGGTAGTCGTCGGCACATTTAAAAATGAAGCACAGACACTCGGGCATGAAGCGGACCTGATTCGCTTCACCCCAGCAGAGCAGGTAGAGGGCCACCTGGCGCACACGGTCATGCTGGGACATGCGGTTCATGCGCGTCTTCCAACGATACTCAGCGGCCTCAAGAGACTGGTCACCCTCGAGGTCCTCGAGCACCTGGTCCTCGTTCTCGTTCTGAGGATCGGCCTTCTTGTTCTTACGCTTCTTGCGCTTGAGACCCCTGCCCTTCATGTTGGCGAAGCCAACGGCGTCGTCTAAATCGAGGTGGGCGGCAAAATACCACTTGCGGTAGTTGGCATTGTCACCACCGATGTAGTCGGCGTGTAGGGACAGGAGGGCCTGGTTGGGGGTCATGCGCGAGGCACGCGAGTCGAGCAGAGTCATGAAATGATCATACATGTTGCGCATGCTGTCTCGCTGGAAACCAAATTTGGCGGTCAGATCCATGAATATATCCTCGACCTCCTCCTTGGAAAGGGGAATCTGGGCGTCCGAGGTCCACGCCGGATAGGGCTCGCGCGAACGCTGTCCGGCAGGAAGAACGTTGCCGTAATCTAGGCCATAGTTGGGCGTAGAGGCGCCAGAGGAGCGGTTGTTGCCGTAAGAGATCTGCGAAGACGGAGGGCGGTAGCCGCGGCCGCCGGGTGCCGTCTGTCCTTCGTTGTAGCGCTCGTCGCCGCGGCCGTAGTAGTCCATGTCGGTGGCGCGGGCCATGTCCGAGCGCATGGTGAAGTCACTGAAAGTCTCGGAGTCCTCCTCGGAGCCCTGGCGGTGGCCACCGTGGGCGTAGCCGCCAGCCTGGTCGTAACCCTGTTCGTATTGGCCATTATGGTTGCCGTTGTGGCCGTTGTCGTAGTACTCGTCTTGGTACTGGTCCTGGTTCTCGTAGTAACCACCATCCTGATGGTGCGGGTTGTTTGCATCGGCATTGTAGTAGCCACTAAGCGAAAAGGCGCGAGTTAGAGAAAGTAACGAGCAGCATGCGGCGCGTGGCCAAAACAAGGCAACAAACTGAACTCCCTCCCGCCTCGGAAAAACTCACGCTTCGTCATAGTAGCCATCGTTGTTTTGATGGCCGTTGTGATCGTAGCCTTCATGTTGCTCGTAGTATTGCTGCTGATCGTCTTGATAGTATGAGTCCGTGTGGCCCTGATGTTGCTGGCCGTAGCCAGCATCATATTCGTTGTGACCTTGATATCCAGACATTTTGGTTGTCGACTATCTACATGGCCGAGTCAGCAGGCAAAAAAAAAAAAGGATCAAATACGAGGGGATATCAGAAGTAGTATGATCGCGGAAAAGGCAGGCAGGTTGAAGGCAAGAAAACAGAGACACAAATGAGTACAAGTAGCGCGGCGGAGGGAGCACAAACCCGCGCCTTGGTTTGTTGATAGGAGGCGGTGCAGCACAGATGAAACCAGGACAGGCGTGTGTTTTGTGTGTTTTGATTGGAGGGTTGGAGGGTGAGAGGGTGAACCACTTACCAATCACAGACGCATGGGTGTTGAAGGAGACCGGGGTGTGGGAAGCCCAAAAGTTAATTGGGCGTGCAGAAGTCGCAATGACGAAAACGAAAAAAATGCAGGAGACGGAAAGATGTGTCCAGGAAGCGGACGCGTAGACGCAGTGAACCGTCGGATTATGAAAGGTTGTGGCCGGCCACAGCAGATAGCGATATCAAGAGAACTGGGCCGTCGTCTTGCGTCTTGGGGTTGAACGAGTGGCGGATGTACGGAGACAAACGAGTGCAGGCCTTGCAAACGAGCGAGATGGCGACTGAGCGAAGAGCAGCGGGCACACACTGGCGAATGCAGTCGAGATAAGAATCAAGGGGTTCTCGAGGCTGGGCGAGCAATCGGTCGGCGTCGGTCGGTGCGGCTGCAGTTCGCGTAACGCAAAGCGAGAGGCAGGGAGGGAAAGAAAGTCAAGAGAAGAAAACGTCGGAGAACGAGTGAAGAGAATGCGAAAGCAAAGAAATGACGGCCGGAGCACGGAGAAGCAGGGCCGCCGGTGGTGAGGGAGCCAAGACGAAACGATCGCTGGCGATGTCCCGTTTTTCCTCCTCTCGAGGGTTGGGCTGGCCTGTTCGCGCCGCTCTCGTGTCGCGCCTCTGGATCTGTCGTGGCAGAACGAGAGTCGACCGGGAGGGGGAGGAACAGAACAACGGGCAACAAGAAAAGAAAAAGATGGCCTCCGCAGACGTGAAGACGTGAAGACGTAGATGAGCGAGTGACAAGAGCGGAGGAGAGAAGAACAAACGAGAGGGAAAGAGGGCAGGCGAAGAAAAGAAAAGAGAATGCACAAACGGCAGGGAAAGGGCACGGAGTCGGGTGTGGGACAGGGAAGGGAAAGGGGAAGAACAAGTCGGGAAGGGGCGAGCAGGGGGGATGGAGACAATGGGAAAAACGGGCAGGAGCAATGCAGGAAAAGTTGGAAAGTGGCCGGCGTTGATTACACCGGTGCCAGAGAAAGGGAGGAAGTGACGAGGGAGCGCTGGGGGAAAGCGAAAGGGGTTGGCAAGGTGGGCTGGGCGGTTGATTGGGTGGGCGGGTGGTCAAATCAGGACAGAGAGTGCCTGTGGGAGGGCCGCACGCACGCGGATGTATCTCGCTCGTATCTTTCGAGGGGAGACAGAGACAGGCACGCAAGGAATGGCCAGGGGACGGGGCGAGGGTCGAGGCCAGGGAACAGAGGGCGAGAGAGGGAGAGAGCCGCAACTGCAGCGCGGGCAGATGGTCGTCGAGGAAGGCGCGTTCTGCAGACAGACACAGCAGGCCACGGACAGGGCAAGAGCGACGGAGAGGAAAAGGGGTAATGCAAACCCACAAACAGAGCTAGCCCCCGAGCTAGGGAGGCACGGAGACGACTAGGGCAGATGCTACGGGGCTGGTTGCAGAAGCTAGGATCTAAGTATAGAAGGCGCACAGGGCCGTGAAACAGGAGCGCGAAGGGGCAGCGTGCGCCGGAAGGGCAGGAAATTGGGTGCGAGGCGGCCAATATTCGGAGTACTTGTATGCTTCGTATCTTGCTGATTACGAGGTATCTTATCTTAGTCCTTCGCAGGATACGCTACAGCGAGACCGTCAGTCCACGTCCACGCACGCCCGACGTGTCCAGATGCAAGCGGCAGGGGGCTGGCCTTGGCCCACAAGCAGAAGGCCCGCATTGCTGCGGCTGGTGGGGGGTGGTGGGTCCCTGAGTACATGAGAGAACCCGTGGGGCGGTGGCGAGAAGGGGCCGTTCAAAGGTACCGCGAGGTAAAGACAGTGCGGGGTGCGAATTGGAGCGATAGACTGTGAGATGGATAGGGGAGACGCGCAGCACTGGACTGCGACAGAGTAAGCTAGGACTTGGGGGGGGAATCCAGAAAAATCCAGGAGGATGTGGAAACAAAAGAAGGGCACGGAAGACGTCCGGAGACAACGACACCCGTCGGCAGCAGACCAGACGTCGCGACAGTACGGAGTGGTTGTGCGGAGGAACATGTCGTATCTTACGCAGCCGGCCATGCACTAGGGCGCGAGCACAATAAGCAAACACGAGGAGGCCGCACTTACAACTACGAGTACGGCGTACGAATGCTTGTGCGAGTGCGGGCATGCAGCGCGCAGTACGAGAAAGCCACAACACGAGGTGGCGACGCGCGAGTGGGCTGCTGGCTGCGGGCTGCTGCTGGTGTCTCGCCGGTGTTTGCGTTCCGGCTGGGTTTCTGTTGTTTTTTCTCTGCTGTCGTCGCCCCATCCACATTCCTCAGACCCTCCCCCCTTCCGGTCTCATCTCGTCCAGGCATGCAAGGTACTAGCGCGCTGGCTTTGCCACCCACCCACTCGGCGAGAGAGAAAAAAGAGTGAGAGAGAGAGAGAGAGAGAGAAGACGGAGAGAAACAAGGAGAAGAGCGACAGCAAGGGTGGAGGGCCTGCAGGCGGACAGGGAAGTGCACAGAAAAGAACAGGGAAACCCGGGGCTGCCGGCCAATGATGGGTGGCCCCCTCTATATCGATGACGACCGCGCAATTTGGCCGGTCCTGCAGGCGACCTGGGAGGCATCGTGCATGCTGGCGACCATAGCGCACACGATATCTGACGCTCAGCTGTGCAGTGCTGCGCTGTGCAGCGCGCTTCATGTCGGCCACTTCAGACGGCGACATTCGTGGCCCGCCAGCCCAAGAAAACCCAGCGGCTCCACCCCTTTTCCTGCCCTCCTTTTCCTCTCGGGCATGCCTCCCCCCTGTCCCATCTGGCCCTTTTTTCCCTGCTTGTTCTCTTCTTTTTCGCCCGCGCTATCGTCCGCATTGCGCACTACGACGTGCTCTCTCTATTTTTGTTCTTGCCGCCAGCCTGATATCGACGCCGTTGTTCGATCCCGCCGATCGCTAGCCACCATGGCCTGGTTCTGTTGACGAGCGGCCTCCAGTTGAAAAATCCTTGGATGTGGTGGTGCTCGTGGAAACACACCTTGAAGTTGGCACACGTCGACCGAGATCTCCACTGGTGGGGAAAGGAAAGAAAAAAAGAGAAGAAAAAAAACTCGCCCACGAGCGAGAAAAACCTGTCTTCGCTACCCCTGCCACGTCGCTCGTTCGCCTGGTCTCTTGGTTCTGCCCGCCTGGCCTGGCCCTCCTGCTCCTCCTGTTCTTCCTGTTCCTGGTGCCTCTCTGTTTCCTGTTCCCCGCGGCATTGACCCGCCCGCCGTGCAGCCTGTTCCCGCAAGTCTCATCATGCACAGCGTATGATCTGCCTGCTTTCTTAGGGCCATGCAGTCCTTTGTCCTGTGCTGTCTCCCCCCGTTCTTTCGTCCTCTCTGCCTTGTAACTACTATCTGGCTGCCCACTGCTCATCAGTAATCCCCCCCCCGGTCTTTGGTCTGCCTTTCCCTGTTTTTCCTTTGCGAGCCTCCCTCCTCCGCTGGCTCTTCTTCTTCTCTGATCTGCCGATAGCTCTCTTCCGTCCCAACCAAATCTCCCTTGCTCCGGTTCGAGAAGCCTCACTGAAGATTATCTGCACGCTTGACCAAGGTCAGAGTCAAAAACGGCACAATGGGGATTTCCCAATGTCCAATCTAATCTATCTTACTTTAAATTCTGCCCGGTCTGGCCAGCCGCCCGCTTGCACACGACCCTTGGCAAAATGCCACGCTAGATAAAACACTCTGATCGCGTAAGATGCCAATAATATTACAGATATTGGCCTCCAGCAATTTGCCGCCTTGCTCGTCTCGTTCGAGGAATTCCATTCGTGTCCGGAATCCTCGGCACTGTCTGCGTTCCTGGCCCGACTGTAATACTCGTACTTGTAATTACTCGTAATTAAACTGTACAAACTGCTGCGCCCGCTTGCCTTGTTTTTAGCAAAGTCGCTCTCATGAACGCACGCGCACCACGATGCAATGGGATGGGATTCCAAAAGATAAAAAACATCTGTGAGCGTGGATCGAAACGGCCGACAGGAGTTTCTCTTCATGAAGAATACCAATGGGATGCTGCAATCCTGTTTGTAGAGCCCCTTTTCGGCTGCAGTACAGGCCCCGTCCAACGCCAACAAAAACCGCCGTGCATATAACGTCCCTTAATGTGCATATGGCATGGTCACGTGCATACATCACGTGATATGGTTGTCTTGCCAACGGGACGTTCCGAGCCAGGTGTTGTGAGATGTGTGGCGAAGTGAACGGAGCTCGGCACCGGGTTGAGCTCTCTCCATTGTCCATGTAATAGAAAGAAGAGTTAGGTAGCATCGCATCGCAGCGGATTTTATCCCTCGGATTATCACATGGCAGATAGAGCAAACTCGACGCCACCATGGGACCGCGCCGTATTGTCATAGACAGTGACGACGACATCGACGACTTCCCGTCGCTGCGGCCGTCACAACCGGCATTGACCGCTGCGACGAAGCCGACAAGACTAGAAACAGCTCCGATGCAGGCTCCGTCAAAGACACGCAAACCATCCACGTTCGAGTCAGGCGGAGGCGCCGGTGCGGAGGCGGCCACAGCAGCAACGAGCACAGCCGTTCGCCGAAGGAAGCTGGGCAAGATCAACAATGACGCCTCTCTCCTCCGCCCATGGGGAGACAAGGATTGCAGCGTGCCAGACACGAAGTTGCGCAGCTCCAAGTCTCCCGACATTGACCTCCCGCAAAATACAGCCTCAAGATTAAGACGGCCGAAACCGCGAGTCGAGCTTAGGACAAGAAAAACGAGGCGCATCTCAGAACTACCAGCAGACGACGAGGGCGAGCTCTCCACGGAAGAGGCGACGGTGTTGGAGGATGTGACGCTGGAGGGTGGGGTCGACGACGTGGACGACGATGCCGATGATGACAAACTCGAAAGTGACAGCACGGCCTCAGAGTTTCAAGACTCCTCATCAGACAGCAGTTTCTCTCTCGGTTCACTCGACGACTTCTTCTCGCGGTCACCCACAAAGCGCCCCGCTGCCACAAAAGCAACAACGCGAAGAACTTCAAACGAGAAAAAATCTGCACAGAAGAAAAACATGCCCACCCCTCAGTCCCAGACGGGCTTCAGTCTGTACGCAGACGAGGGAAGCTCGGTGTTTTTCTCGGCTGAAGAATCTCATCCCGCCGCCCTCGCGGAGCCCATGTCCCAGCCGAGTCTGTGAGTAACAGCCTTCGTCCAGAACGCCCAATGACTATCCGTTGTTAATGCCCTGTTTAGACATCGCCCGAGCACAAAGGCCGCAACAAAACACCTTCCCACAAAACCGGCTCCGCCGGCTCGAACCAGCCGGCCGGGAACACCTCCACTCGAGCTGCCCGCGACGTCACACGCCGCAGGTCTCGTTTCGCCGACCAAAAAGCTGCCGCGCATACCGCAAACGCCTCACCGACCGAACACGGATGCCTTCTGGAACCAGATGGTTGTCGACGACTGGAATATGGAGCACTCGCCGCGCAAGTTGCTATTTGACCCGGATGACATCAAGAAGAACACAAAGCTGGAGGGTGCAGGAACCAAGGCAACGGCGACGCCAGCTGCTTCATCGCCTCTGAAAAAAGCCACTACAGCCGTAGCCAGGGAGAAGGAGGCCAAAAAGCAATTTCAAAAGACGAAGCACGACATGGCCGAGAAGTTCCTGGCCGAACTGGACAGCACAATCACAAACGGCGAGCTGAGCCGTCTTGCGGCCGCCACGGGCGGCGTGCGAATCGAGTGGACCAATAAGCTCAATACCACAGCGGGGCGGGCCAACTGGCGACGGGAGACGTTGCGGCCAAAAAAGGGGGCTTCCGCCATCGCTCTCGAAGGCGGCACAGTGGCAGACACGGGTGCGACAGCTGCTGCCACCCGCACCCTCCACCACGCCTCCATCGAGCTGGCCGAGAAGGTCATTGACGACGAGCACCGCCTGCTCAACGTCATCGCGCACGAGTTCTGCCACCTGGCCAACTTCATGGTCAGCGGCATCACCGGCAACCCGCACGGCAAGGAGTTCAAGGCTTGGGCGGCACAGTGCTCGCGCCATTTTGGCGACCGCGGCATCCAGGTCACGACAAAGCACGCGTACGAGATCGACTTCAAGTACGTGTGGACGTGCGAGGCGTGCGCCACCGAGTTCAAGCGCCACTCCAAGAGCATCGACCCGGCGCGGCACCGGTGCGGAGCGTGCAAGGGCGTGCTGAAGCAGACGAAGCCTGTGCCACGGGGTGGAGGGGCGCGAGCTGCTGCCGCAGCAGGGAGTGGAGGCACTACGACCACTCCGGGGCCGTCTGCGTACCAAAAATTTATGAAGGAGCACATGGCTGCAGTACGCCGCGAGAATCCAGACAGCCCGCAGAAGGTGATTATGAAGCTGGTGGCGGACAAGTGGACCAAGGCCAAGGAGCTGAAAAAGGCGTCCAGCAGCTTCGGCACAGAGGTGCAGGGCGAGACGGAGGTCAAGCCTGCCAAAGGCACAGATGTCTCCGTGGACCACCTCGACAAAGTGTTTGTCGACCTGACGTTGAGTTAGAAAGAAAACCCTTGCAGCTTGACGGTGACGGTCACGGTACGGTGCACGAGTTCACATCCAATAAAAGTAGCTAAAAGCAAAAACCCCGGGCTTGTGGCGGCGGGTTGGCTGCTATCTAGTTGCTATCTGACTGCTATCCTAAAGTAGCTATTGTTTTTGGCAAGTGAAGTAAAAACAGTATGATATCCGCGTTGCGCTCGTCGCAAAAGGGTTCACAATTGCTCTTGACCGTTCAGGAAAAAAGCAAAGACAGGAACAAATTCCTTATTTCTCCAATTCAACCAGCACGACACAGGGACATGGTATGCGACCCCGTACAAAATGAACAGAATGAACAAAAAAAAAAACCCAAGGTCATGTCTGAGGAAAGAAAGCGCAGCTTTCCTTCTCCCTGTCCATCTTCTCCCCCGTCCAGTGCTTCACCTATACCTCATTGAACAAGTTCCAGTCTTTTACCTCGAACGTCGCCCAGATGCGCGAGGCAAACTCCACAGCATCGCCGATCAGCTGGCCCTGCTTGCCCAGCTGCAGGTCGACGTCTTCCTCGTCGTACTCGCCCCTGATGTGCGGCACATTGATTGTGATGAGGACATCTGTGGACTCCTTTTCGAGGCGCAGGAGGGTGAGGATAATGGCCGTGAAGTCGGGTGCGCCGGTGGCCGGCGCTTTGGGGTCGGCGCGGGGCGTCTGGGTCGCAATGAGCGAGTAGGCAGGGATGTTTTCTCTGCGCGCGCTGGTCAGTCGATAATCAGAGAAAGGAGAGAAGAGGGACAGGCGGGACTAGTGAGCAACGTACGGAAGCTCGGAGAACTGCGTCTCGGTCGTGTTCCACACGCGCACCGTGTCGGCGTCGTCGCCGACCAGCTCCTCGAGGTGAGTAGACAGCGCCTTGCCGTCGATCTCGGCCGTGGTGCCGCTGGCGCCGACGCGCTCGCAGATCTCAAAGATGATGCTCGTGAAGCCGTCCTTGTCGATGTAGACCTCCTGGTTGTCGGGGACCTGGCGCAGTTTGCTGCGGGCGCGTGATGTGTTAGTGGACCAGAGTGCCGCTCTAGCTGAAGCTTTCCCCGGACACAGAATACGGGGAGGCCACTCACCTGACGTCGGCGTAGTTCTCGGGCAGGTCGGCGACAATGGCCGAGCCAAAGAGAGGCGTCGACACGAACTTGTTCTTGGCCATGGCGACAGCGTTTCGAGGTGGACGTGCAAGTTTCGAAGTGGGCGACGCGATCGAGGGCAGAGGGGCGTGGATGTCTCGGGGGCGTCTGTTGAGCTGGGCTGGTGGGAACAGTGGAGAAGAAGGAACAAACGATCAAGTCGCAACAGCTTAAACTTGGCCCATGTCTGCCTGGGGAGCAAGGGAGGCGCAGCCTTGGAGCGAAAGATGGACGTACGAGCAATGACGGAGCGCCAGAAAGCAAGGCAACCGCCGCAGTCAGTGGTGGGGTCATTGCCAGCAGCAGGCCTAGAAAAGTGGGTCACATTGGGAGGGGGGTATATAAACCAAAATAACAGCAAAATTCTAATTGGAGTGGGACTATCCTAGCGAACTCACCTCTTGCCTTTTACCAGAGATGACCGTGGGACGGCCCAACAGACTCCACTCTCTAATCTTTGGCACCCAATCTCGAATCCGATGGATTCGAATCTACTTTTTGCCATTTTGACAGTTTTTTTTCCTTCTTTTTTGTTCGTTGAAAAGTCACCTTTTCCCTAATTTTCTTTTTTTTCTTTGCCAGTTTTAATCATAACGTAGAGAATTTGCGTCCCTCATCGTGGTAGAGATTCTCCCCAGCCCGCAGTGTGCGAACAGCTCGTCACTGTTATGTAACCTCACAACTAGGCGGGGTAGCTGGACCCGTCCCTCGCCCGTTGGATGCTGCACTTAACCTCCGCTCGGCTGTGCGCGTAGTCCACAAAGCCCCGATATCCATTCCTCCGACGTCGTGTCATCCTCTCCTTGTCTCTCCTGGCATTACTTCAGCTCATCCCACTCTCGTCGCCAGCCAATTCTCACAATGGCCGCCTGCATCTTCTGCAAGATCATCAAGGGTGCGTTGCTGGGAGCTCCCCATCGTTTCCGGTCTATTTCGCCCTCCTCTTCCTCTCACACGGCTAACGCTCGCCTCCTAGGTGAAATTCCCTGCTTCAAACTCATCGAGACCGAGAAGTCGCTTGCCTTCCTCGACATCAACCCGCTGAGCCGGGGCCATGCGGTGAGCCCAGCATGCCGCGCAGATCGGACCCGGGATTCAAGAGACATGACTAACTCCAGCTTCCACGCCCTCCCGCACGCCAGCTCGTCATCCCAAAGTACCATGGCGAGAAGCTCCTCGACATCCCCGACGACCACCTCACCGACATCCTCGTGAGTAGAGCTACGGCCCACTGCGTGCCGCTCTTTGAATCGCTGGATGCATGCTGACGTCGCCTCTAGCCCATCGTCAAGAAGCTCGTCAAGGCCACCGGCACCGAGAACTACAACATCCTCCAGAACAACGGCCGGCCGGCGCACCAGGAGGTTGATCATGTAAGTTGGACCTTGTGCCGGAAGTCTGCCTTTGGGTGCGCAGTTGGAACTAACGTGTTGGACAGGTTCATTTCCATATGGTACTGCATTTCCTTACAAACTGCCATTTCCGATGTCATGCTCCTCTTATCACCTCTGCTTCGCCGTGACATGGTTACTAACACGACGACAGATTCCCAAGCCCAACATAACCGAGGGCCTTGGGGTTGGCTGGCCCCAGCAGAAGACCGACATGGACCAGCTCAAGGCCCTATTTGAGGAGATCAAGTCGCGGATCTGAAGAAGCTCGCGTCTTTCGGCACGATATTGTACAGATACTACGAGGGAATATCATGCTGATCTTTTTGTTCATATATACATATATATATATGACTTTTTTTTTTTACAAAAAATAACAACAAAAAAGGACGGCTGCAATAAAAGCAGTAAAAAATACCCACAGCTTTTGGTTATATTAATAACAGACAGGCAGGCGGCGAGATGTCTATAATGTACCGTAGCCTAGTAAAAATATGGAGACTCTAGGTTCACAGAAGAATTTGAAACAAACGGAGAAAAGACACATCCATCGTAAGGGCGAAACCAATGCAACGAATACAGGAGAAGTCGCGCAGTACGGTATTGCACGCATCCGCATAAGACGAACGCGACAAAAAGATGGCAACTCCTAGTCCCGGAGACGGGAGTCTAGGCTCTAGTCCACGTCGTCCTGGGCGGTTGCGTTGCCGTTGGTCTGTGTTATCTCGTCTTTCTTGGGCTTGGGATAGAAGTCCACCGCTCCACCCGGCTGCAGCATGCCGACTCTGTCGTAGAGAGAACGAGCACGAACATACGGGTCCAGCTTCCAGTAGTCGTCGCGCATCCTCTTGGCAATGCCGTCTCTCTGCGCTCTGATCTCCTTGTCTTCGGGATTCAGGATCCACAGGGCCGTTGCCAACTCGAACTCGCGGTAGAGATCTTCCCGCTCGGCCAGCATTCTGTCCCGAGTGGCCGTGTCCTTCATCGTCTCGTTCTCACCTTGCTCCGGCTCAATGTATTTGTATTCCCAGTCTTCATCGCCGTCTAGCTCTTTGATGATCTGGTCTCTGCTGATGTATTCTTCCATGTCCTTGACGTTGTTGGTAAAGTGCACTTTGCTGGCCACAACCGGGTCCAGCCAACCGCGTATTATCCTCCAGATACCTGTCGAGTCATTAGCATAGGAGAACAAGAAAGATCAGATCGAATAACACCGCTCCCAGTGCCAGCGTACCTTGAAAGAGCCACGGCGCCTTGTGAACCAAAACGGCCCCCAGGCTCTCTGGGTAGTTCGCCTCGAAGCACTTGATCATAAACTTGACGGGCGAGTAGTCCTGACAGAGATTAGTGTCAATGTATAAATAAATTCATCTTCTCCGTGTCCTGGCGCTCTTGGGCTTACCATGTTGGCTAGAGAGAATCCCGTCATATCAAAGATGATAGTCTGGTGTAGATTTCCAATTAGCGTCTGGCCGTTAACCTGATGAGACCCAATGAGTTTGCTTACCGCCGTATCAATCGGTGGCTGAAGAGCCATGCGGGCTGTCTCAATGGTGTAGACGGTGCACCGCTCTACGCTCTCCTCGATTTGATCGCCTTGGTGGTGCAGCCGAACCCTTACAATGCAAATGGGCCGGCCTAGCTTGTCAGAGCCGTGCAGAAAGCTCTTGCCCATTCGCATCTGGGCAAGAAAATCTTCGCTCATGGTCTTGGCTTTCTCGTCGGTGGAGGTTTTGAGCTCCTCGGCCGCACCGCCCTCGCCCTTTATCATGATGTCGTCGTCCACGTGCATGTCTTGCGCCCGCCAATGCATCGTTGAGATCAGCATGACAAGGGCCTTGTCGACATCCCATTTTCTGGCTCGCAGAAAGCGCAGAACCAGGGCATCCGGGTGATCGTGCTTGACCATGCTCCACATAGTGTTCCGAATGGACTCGGGAGACTGGCTGGCAACAGCGTCCTGGTAGACCTTGCTCTGCCCATACTTGTCATCCTCGCTTGCTGCCGTAAGGTCCACCGTCCCAAGGGGCTTGGTTGGCTTGGCTGGCGTGGCTGCCGTAGCGTTGGACTCGTCTGTAGAGCTGGCGTCTTTCTTGGATCTCTTAAATAGGCCGCGCTTCTTCTTCTTGTCCTTTTTCTTGTTATCGGCGGGCGCTGCCGAGGTGACAGACTCGAGGGCCTCCTCGTCGCCAGCACCGTCTGCCCCGTCGGCTGATTCGAGCACAGTCAAGTCAAATTGGCATACCCGAGCGATGGTGATCCATAATTGGCGCAGCTTTTCGTCCTGCTCTGGCGTTAGGTTGCCAACCCGGCCGGGGGCAAGCTCGGAAACCATCTCGCTGGTGATTTCTGCAACGATCGTACTTGCGACCTTTTCCGAAAAAAATTGGCCGTTATCCGAGAGGTCCGGCACGATCTCGTCGTCTGAGGTAGGCGGCGGTGGCCGGTAAGCTATGTGATAGTAAAATGCGGCACCGATTGCAAGCGACGCAGCAGCTAGAAGGCCCAAAGCGCCACTGGACGCTTCAAGGATGCGGATCGGGGGTGCAATATGCGGTTGTTTTCGGCGGGAGCCTTGTGCTGTTGCAGATCCTGATATGTAGCTCGATTGATGGTGAGGCAGGGGGCGCAGATACAGACTGCGACGAGGTTGGACTAGGAAGGCAATTCTAGGAGTTGTTGGACGAAAGACCCGCGGCAAGCACCACATAGGTAGAAGGGAGGTCTAGCACAGAGAACCGAAGATGTCTGTTAGTTGGGCTGCTGAAACACACTCGGCGGGCAGAACGGAAAGCAATTGGCGCAAGACCGCCAGCAGCAAGCAGCCGGCAGGGTCGCAGAGAAAGGGAAACGGGAGTGTGCGGCTGTCTGTACCTCCAAACAAGGCCGGGATCGGTGCGCGAAGGAGCTGCGAGACAACCTGAGGCTGCAGAGGAGACGTTGACTTTGCGACTCGTGATGCGGCTTTGCGTCCTCGGCAAGATTGCTATCACGGACACGGCCACTCTGCACAGCGCAACTGGAAGAGAGGAGCAGAGGCCAAGGCGGGCAGGAGGGGGAGCGAAGGTAGGGAAAGGGAGGAAGACTCTCAAGGAGACGCTCAAGAAGACGCTCAAGGAGACGCTCAAGGAGACGCTCAAGGAGAAGCTCAAGGGATGACCCGGATGTGCGGCTCGGCGGGGTAGGGCGTGAAACAAGCTGCGCGATGCTGCGGTGCGGGCTGCCCAGTAAAGATACTTGGCCGTCCGTGGATGGGCAGAGCGTTCGTTGCGTGGATGCGAGGGATTGAAAGGTGCAGGGGGCGGGGGGGAGGACGAGGATGATATAGGACGAGAGACGCACGGAGACAGAGATGGCAGCTGGGCTGAGCGAGGACTGAGGATCGCTGGCAAAAGTATGACGACAGCAGAGCGTTGGCAGGCGCCGACGAGGGAGTCGCGAGGGCCGTTTCTGGGTCCTTCCCAAAACGCAGTTTCTTAATTTTCGCCGTTGCCCGCTTGTGATGAGTGGTAGCGGCGTTTGGGAGCGGGTGCTGGTGCTGTTGGCCTGTTGGGCCGTTAGTTTGAGGAGAAGCTGGGGTAAGATAAAATGTATCTTAAGTAAGACGTCGTAATGGCCCGCCTGTGTCTGCCGTCTGCCGCGCGGATCGTCTGAAGCACGCTGTGGCGCTGCGGTGCCGTGCGCGTTCCTGCTCGCCGGACCCTCCGGGATACGCTAGACTGCGACTCGGGAGTCTCCTGCCTGGCAACATAGTGCATCCCACGCCCGGCGCCCGTCGCATCAGCCGGTGGCCTCCCGCGCGTCGCTGTAAGATATCTGACGAATCTGACCGATTGCTCCGGCGCCTGGCGTTGTCTCGGGCGGTACAGCACGCGCTGCGACGTTGGTGGCTCCATCTTTCAGGGGGTTCATTTCAATTTCCCTGGCACCTGCGCCTTCCCGGGCTCTTGGAATTCGGGCACGTGCCCCGCCAACCCTCTACGAGTACGAGCTCGAACCTTACCATGTAATGCAGAAGAGCAGCGTCGACGCGGGCGTGAGGCGCGTCGGGCTGACGCGAACCCCGCTATGCACTTAAGCAGAATAGAGACAACAGCGCTCCGAGACAGCCAAAACAAACGTCGCAGCACCACGCAGCACAGCTGCAGACAACCTCGACGGCAACAGACCATCGTGGTAAATATCCCTTCTCACAGCCGGCCGCCGCAATGTCGTCCGAACCACATGGCTCGTCCGCCCGCCAGCGGTCTACGTCCCGGACACGCACGTCGCGCCCGACCACGCCGCTGCGGCCCTCGTCGCGCTCTTCTTTCCGGGAGTCCGCCCGAGACAGCGTCCTCGGCGACGCGCCTTTCCCGCTCAATGCCTTCGAGCCGGCATTCGCTGAGCTGTCGGATGCCATGGCTGACCTGGAGGCGAACATGATGCACTTCCAGCTCATGCACGAGAGCCTGGCGCGCTTCAGCGAGAGCTTCGCCAGCTTTCTCTATGGCCTGAATATGAATGCCTACTGCGTGGATTTTCCAGAGGTACGGCCCATATAGAAGGACGCTTGTGCAGGCGAGAGAATACGAAAAAAATCAAATGTCGTGTTTTGCTGACAGGTTGTTAAATATAGGGTCCTGTCTCTGAGTCGTTTAGGAGAGCGAAGCTGAGGGACGAGGCTGCGGAGGCAGAACGTGCGGCGGCAGGCACGGCAGGAGGTAAGCGAAGACCAGCCGTGGCATCCACCTTACACGTTTGTTTCTTAAGGCTGACTGCTGTTAGGAATTCTACGAGTACAAGAGAAATCTGCCGGCGATCTGGATGGAGAGACGACATTTATGTGAGTCCGCAGCATTCCGTTATGGCTGGCTATGTTATTTGTGTGCTAACGATGGCTGTCTTTCTCTTTCATCAGGACTACGGACACTTCCTTTGTCGACAACCCGCCAATGACAGTGTCCAAGAACTCGTCTCGGCTACAGACTCCCAAGCCAGCACGCGTCGCAAGTGGACCGGGCCGTGGAACGACTGCGACAAGGCGCGGGGGACGAGGCGTGCCGGTAACGCGCGGAGCCCCGGGCACCCGCGGCGGCCGGCCTGGCGGGTTGGCAAGAGCGCGGGGCAGGGGCGTCCGATAAAGCGCGTTTGAGCGGAAATACAAAGACGGGCCGGCATAGATTGGTGGGCTGCTGTGCGACCGTCGAGAACGGATTTTTGCTGGC
Source organism: Sporothrix brunneoviolacea (assembly GCA_021396205.1). NCBI lineage: Eukaryota > Fungi > Ascomycota > Sordariomycetes > Ophiostomatales > Ophiostomataceae > Sporothrix > Sporothrix brunneoviolacea. The sequence goes on along the minus strand of WNYD01000025.1, from coordinate 73,727 downwards.
GAAACGCGGAACTCGGCTACTTGCATACCCCACCTATGAATGCCGCATTGTTGGAGGCCCTCTGCGCGTTGTCTGCTGTCTACATCTGACACCACCGAATTCTTCCGGCTCTGTAAAGAGCACTTGCGCCGACGCCTTCTCGTTTCCTAACAAGTGTACTGCGGCCGATTCCTCTTATGTCCGCCGTCCTCCGATACGTTGCCGCCGCGAAAAAGTCTCCAACAGGGACGCTGTATCTCCAGTGCCATGTCAGGCCCGGCGCCAGCAAAGTGCGCGAGGGCGTGACGGCCGTGACCGACGACGCTGTCGAGATATGTGTTGCAGCGCAGGCTCGCGAGGGAGAAGCGAACAAGGCTGTCATTGACGTCCTGTGCAAGGTACTTTCGCCTCTGTGCTCTTGAGCGCAGAACTGCATGCAGAACGGCAAGCCTCTAACACCGGTGAAGATTCTTGAGGTTCCCAAATCGAGCATGCAAATCACCCGCGGTGCAAAATCGAGAGACAAAACGGTGGCTGTTACTGGGATGGCCGAGGCTGAGGACAAGAGCGGCGAGCTGCTGGACCGCGTGCATCGCCTGCTGTCGAATGCGGCGGAGTGATAGTCAGGGTATTTCTTGCGGGCGGTATCGGTGCGCAGTTACGTCTACGGGGTAGTAGGATGCAAGATAGCTACGGCCTCGCGGCAAAACGAATCCGTCGCATTGGACCGGATCAAACTACATTAAATTGTCATATGGGATGTTTCTGCCGGTCTACTGTGCTTCTAAACTCGCCAGCGCCTCGAACCATATTCCGTACTTGCCCTTGCCCCTCGTTTAGTCTCTAATACGAGAGACCAAACCCAGGCAGTATTTCATTCTGCTTCCAGTTTTGCACCCGCCGACCGCGTTCCTCGCAACGCCGCTGGTGGTGTTTGGGTAGCACAAAGCTGGGCACAGCTCTGCCGATCCTAATTGGCCAGGGCCCGGAGTTTCCCCTTTCCCACCTCCACCAACGTCATTGACACTAGAGGTGTTCGACGTCCCCTCCCGCCGAGCGGCAGCACGTTACAATTGACAACCCACAAGTAAACACATATCCTCTACAATCCCATCACAACCTTTGAAATGGCCTCCCGTCTGCTCAGACCAGCTGCCTTCGCTGCGCGCGCGACCGCCGTGATGCCGCGCACGGCGGCTGCTCCTACGATCCGCCGCTTCCACGCCAGCCGCCCTCGTCTCGTCAAGGTCGGCCAGGAGGTGCCCAGCCTCGAGGTGCTGGTCGAGAACAGCCCGGGCAACAAGGTCAACTTGGCGGAGGAGTTCCAGAAGGGCGACGGGCTCATCATCGGCGTGCCGGGTGCCTTCTCGGGCGCCTGCTCGCAGACGCACGTCCCGTCGTACATCACGCACCCCAAGCTCAAAGAGGTCGGGCAGGTGTTTGTGGTGGCGGTCAACGACGCGTTTGTGTGAGTTTTCTGCCGTCCGCTACGTTGGGATTGCCAATCCGGCACGGAACAGCATAGAACAGCCACCATTTACTGACCGCCCGCAGCATGAAGGCGTGGGGCGAGTCCCTGGACCCTACCCAGGACTCCAAGGTAGGAAGACGGCCCAGGAGACGGCCCAGGATTTTGCCTCATCCGCTGTGAAGAAGACTGGCTGATTGTTGATTAGATCCGCTTCCTCGGCGACCCGGCCGGCGAGTTCACCAAGGCCCTGGACCTCGACTTCGACGCCGCGGCCTTCTTCGGCAACGAGCGTTCCAAGCGCTATGCCCTCGTCATCGAGAACGGCAAGGTCAAGAGCGCCCACGTCGAGCCCGACAACACCGGCACCGACGGTATGTCTCTCTGCCCGGGCCAATCTGGCAGTCTTCCTGGAGATGTTGTCGCTCGTTGTGTCCTGATTCTAACCGGCCGTCTTTACAGTGTCGCTGGCAGGCAAGGTCCTCCAGGTATGTTGGCCGTTTACCGAACCCTCTCACTCAATCCAACTTCCAGGGTACTGACAGACGGAGAACTGGTAGGAAAACAGGGTGCCAGGGGCAGGTTCTGCCTAGCCATGGTCGTGCATCCGCGATGACTCGACCTGGCGAGGGAAGGCACCAGTGAAGCGGAAGCGAGGCCAACGGCGCAGAAAAAAAACACCGTGCATGTCCTGTATTTACACTGTCAAAGTAGAGGCAACTTGCTGCGCCACGCCCTTCTTCTCGTACGGCGTGTTCCTCCCCAAAGAACGCCGACTCTGGGCGCCGAAACGTCACGTGAAACCAGTCTGCGGCCTGACAAATGCCGCGTCCTCCCATAACCACCGCCGGCTGTTTAGCCCAGCACCATCCAGAACCCTGTGGATCCCCCTAAAACCTCGCCCCGTGCCCAAACAGTCGCCGTTTTGTCCACCCGCAGACAGTGCACAGTCTGATTACCTGATTAATAGCACTGTATTGCTGAGGTGCGTGCGGGCTCCACGCGCGCCCCTTCCCCTCGATCCGTCCAGCCGTGCTTTCCTCTTCTTTCGCCCTCCCTATCCTTTATCGATCACGCCTACTACGTCGCTGCCCATATCAGTCAACCGCCCTTTGCTGCCTTGTCATCCCGCATCCCGGCGCTGCCCTTTTCTGCCTCCCCTTTCTGTCGACCGTTTTCTTCCTCGTAGCCCTGGATTTGCTGATCCTTTTCTTCTTCTTCGAGTGCTGCTTTCCTCTGCTGCCTCGTCTGGCCTTAGATTTGTTTCTTTTTCTCGATAGAGATAGAGTCCGAGCACCCTCTCCGTTTGCCACCGACCCCGTTCATCTTCTCTTGCTTACATTTATCAAGGCGATCTTGTGTCTGCCCAGCGCCCAGCACCCTTTTTCTTCTCTTGTTTTTCATCTCCCCTCCCCCTCGCACACACAGCTCGTCGATCTGGTTGACGAGCCTGGCACCGCTCTCACCATTCCTCGACCACCAAAGCGGAAAGCCGCTGAGGCGACGACACCCACCGAGGGCCGTTCTCTTCGCCAGAGGAGACTTCCCCCAGAGGGCACCAAGCAAGCCACAGACAGCACCACGCCCACGTCGACCACGTCCTCGGCCACTGCCAAGACTGCTGCGAGCGCTGAGTCCCCGACGGCAGCAGGAGGGGCACCGAAGCCGGTGCCGATTCTAGCTTCTCTTCAGAAAGGCCCGCCGACGCCGCAGACCGCCGTCTCTGTCGCCATGGATTCCGACGACGACTTCATGTCCAACATGTCGAGTGAAGACGACGCCATGCAGGACAGCGACAACGGCATGCTGTCAGGAGGGGAAGGTAAGCAAATCTCACCACTTTTAGACACCAGTCTTTGACGTGGCTAACATTGTATCTTGGCAGATTTCGACGACTTCGACGAAGAGCCCGACGATGTCGACATGGACCTCCTCAAAGACGTGGCGGAAGACAAGCGCAAAAAGTCTTACGACGTCGACTTCAAGGTTTACGAACCGAAGGATCTCGACAAACAGCAAGAAGAGCTTGTGAGCGACGTGAATATGATTCTCGAGATGCGGCCGGAAGACGCGGCTATCCTCCTGCGGTATTTTCGCTGGAACCGAGAGCGCCTGATAGAAGAATACATGGACCGCCCGACCAAGGTCCTCGAAGCCGCTGGGCTCGGACCTGACGTTGTCGGTTTACCAAAGCTCGAGGTGATTCCCGGCTTCGTGTGCGACATCTGCTGTGAGGACGGAAAAGGGCTGCAGTCTTTCGCCTTGAAGTGCGGCCACCGCTATTGCGTGGACTGTTACCGCCAATACCTGACACAGAAAATTCGCGAGGAAGGCGAGGCCGCAAGAATACAGTGCCCCACCGCCGACTGCGGACGCATCATTGACACCAAATCGCTGGGCGTGCTTGTCACGGCCGACCTGTCAGGCCGCTACCACGAACTCCTCAACCGCACGTATGTCGAAGACAAGGACTCGCTGAAGTGGTGTCCTGCTCCCGACTGCGAGAATGCAGTGGACTGCCAGGTCAAGAAGAAGGACCTGGACCGCATTGTTCCGACCGTCGAGTGCGGCTGCGGCTACCGTTTCTGCTTCGGCTGCAGCCTGAAAGACCACCAGCCGGCGCCTTGCAACCTTGTGAAGCAGTGGTTGAAGAAGTGCGCAGACGACTCGGAAACGGCAAATTGGATTTCGGCAAACACGAAGGAATGCCCCAAATGCAATTCGACCATCGAGAAGAACGGCGGCTGCAACCACATGACATGCAGAAAATGCAAGCACGAATTCTGTTGGATGTGCATGGGGCTGTGGTCGGAGCATGGCACGAGCTGGTACAACTGCAACCGCTTCGAAGAGAAGAGCGGTACGGACGCACGGGATGCACAAGCGAAGTCTCGAGTGTCTCTGGAGCGTTATTTGCATTACTACAACCGGTATGCCAACCACGAGCAATCAGCGCGGCTCGACAAGGACATCTACACGCGCACCGAGCAGAAGATGGTACAGCTGCAGACCTCGTCGGGCATGTCGTGGATTGAGGTGCAGTACCTGAACGCGGCCTCGCAGGCGCTGCAGACGTGCCGCCAGACTCTCAAGTGGACATACGCTTTCGCCTTCTACCTCGCCCGGAACAACGTGACGGAGATGTTCGAGGACAACCAGAAGGACCTCGAGATGGCGGTCGAGGCGCTGTCGGAGATGTTCGAGAAGCCGGTTGGCGAGCTGTCCGAGACGAAGATGAAGGTAGACATCATGGACAAGACAGCATATTGCAGCAAGCGGCGCGTGATTCTGCTGGAATACACTGCCGATAATCTGGCCAATGGTAAGTGCGCGACAGCACGAGCAGACACTGGGGCATATTGGGAGATATATAGCTGACATACGTGGAAACAGGCCGTTGGACGTTCAACAATGACCAGATAACCAGCGAGGCGACAGCCAGCGCCGGCGCCACGAACAACAGGACCCGGGCGTAAAACGTCTTGGCCTGAATTTCACACACCACAGCCTTGCATTGATGACGCAGCGTTGAGCCTCGCCGCTCAAGCCTTGCGAGCCGCCGATTGGCTGACGGCCGGCTGGATGCCGTTGAGACGTGCCTGGAGCACATTGTTGTGGTCTTGCATGTCGGGGTCTTGGTTTTTTGGTTTTGTCTTTTTCTTTCTTGTCATGGGCATCACCACACACACATAGTTTGCACAGAAAGGGGGGTGGGATTGTTTTCATGAGTTCGGATCAGCGTTGCTCACGGGCCCTTGGCCTTGCGTTTTTATTTTTTGTCTTGTTTCTAGTCTTGTTTTTTGTTTGCTTTACGAACCTCGTCTTGGGTTTCCAAAGGGGAGTTTCCACGTGTCGGTGTTTTCCGTATATGGGGTTTTGCCGTCTACTGTCGGAGCGCACAGGTCGGTCCTTGGGCCCCGTGTTGTCAGTACGGAGCAGTTGCTATTTGTTGCCGAATCATCCACTATCTAGCTCGTGAGATAATATACGCCCTGCTTCCTTTCTACACATTTTGTGCATTCTTCGAGAACCCTGTGCCGATGGGAAGTCCCGCCCGCCATCTCGTCGGAACATGGTCACGTGGAAATTTCTATCCGAAAGCGGACTGCCGAAGCTGGGGCGCTTTCGCATTCGGGAGTGCTTCACGTGAGTCGCACTCGGGAGCTACTATAGCATGCTAGGGGGAACCGGCGCTGTATTAATACGGAGCAAACTGTACCGAGTAGACTGTGCTGTAAGTACTCGTTAGGCAGGACGCCACCAGCGAACTGGCACAGGCGTCCACCTGCCTCGGGCCGTTTGCCGAAGAGAATGCGAAGGTGGTGACAGAATTTAATGACTAGTCGTCCTCGCAGCGGGTATGAAGGTATTTCTCGGCCTGGCACGGCTGCATTAAGCCGGCCCTCACGCGCGCCGTCCTGCAGACCTCGGGACTGACCGCCGAGCTGGTCGTTTTGGCCTGCCCCTGCACGTTGAGCCATCGTGCTCTTCGCCATTCACCAGTTGCTTCGTTTTTTCCCTTGTTCCCCTCTCGCCCCTGCCTACATTCCTCCGGCATCCCCCGTTCTGTTCCGTCGTCATCGCTCGTATTACGGTCCAAACTCGGGGCTGGCTGATGCGACCTGGCCCTTCCTTTTATACAGTCTGCGCGGGCTATTTTATCGGCATTTCCCACAAGCCGGTATCGTAATCCCCCCCCCCCCTTCTTTCCGTTCTGTTCTCGTTCAAGCTACACCCTCTCTTCTCATCCATAACCTCTTTCCCCCCTCCCCCCCCCGATCCTCCTCCTCTCCTCGCCAATTACGCAGCCATGCGTGCGGCAGCGACCTGTCTGAAGAGCCTGCGGGCTTATTCAAAGTACGGTTCGAATGTAAGTCTGAGACAAGCGCCCGTATGCCGCTGGGACCCCTCCAAAGCTGACGTGCCGACAGCATGCCGCGCTCTTTGCCCGCTCCTTCTCGGCCACCGCGCGGCGAGCCGAGATCAACAAAGTGTACCCGTCGGCAGCCGAGGCCCTCAAGGACATGAAGCCCAACTCCACCGTGCTGTGTGGCGGCTTCGGCCTGTCGGGCGTGGCAGACACCCTGATTGAGACTGTCGCCGGCATGCCGCACATCACGGGCCTGACGGCCGTCTCCAACAACGCCGGCACCGACACCAGCGGCCTCGGCAAGCTCCTGCAGTCGCGGCAGGTCAGCAAGATGATCGCCTCGTACATCGGCGAGAACCGGACCCTCGAGCAGATGTACCTCAAGGGCGAGATCGAGCTCGAGCTGACGCCCCAGGGCACGCTGGCCGAGCGCTGCTCGTCGGGCGGCCGCGGCATCCCCGCCTTCTTCACGCCCGCCGCCCTCAGCACCGTCGTGCAGACGGGCGAGCTGCCCCTGCGCAACAACCCCGACGGCACCCCCGCCGAGTTCTCCAAGCCCAAGGACCTGCGCGTGTTCAACGGCAAGGCCTACCTGCTCGAGGAGAGCATCGCCGGCGACTACGCCTTCGTCAAGGCCTACAAGGCCGACCGCCTCGGCAACTGCCAGTTCCGCCTGTCGGCGCACAATTTCAACGGCGCCATGGGCCGCAACGCCAAGGTGACCATTGTCGAGGCCGAGCACATCGTGGAGCCCGGCGAGATCCCGCCCGAGGCCGTGCACCTGCCCGGCATCTACGTGAAGCGCGTGGTGCAGAGCACCGTGCCCAAGAAGGTCGAGAAGTACGTCTGGACGCTGGACGAGGCCGAGGCTGCCGAGGCGGCCAAGAAGACGCTGGGCACGGGCGACACGGCGGCCAAACGCGAGCGCATCGTGCGCCGCGCCGCCAAGGAGTTCAAGAACGGCATGTACGCCAACCTGGGCATCGGCATGCCCATGCTGGCGCCCAAGTTCGTGACGCCCGACGTCGAGGTGCAGCTGCAGAGCGAGAACGGCATCCTGGGCCTGGGCCCGTACCCGAGAAAGGGCGAAGAGGACGCGGACCTGATCAACGCGGGCAAGGAGACGGTCACGCTCAACCCGGGCGCGGCCGTGTTCGGCAGCGAGGAGAGCTTCGGCATGATCCGCAGCGGCCGCATCAACCTGACGATCCTGGGCGCCATGCAGGTCAGCGCCAGCGGCGACCTGGCCAACTGGATGCTGCCCGGCAAGGTCAAGGGCTTCGGCGGCGCCATGGACCTGGTCAGCAACCCGAGCGCGACCAAGGTGGTCATCACGATGGAGCACACGGACAAGAAGGGCAACCCCAAGATCGTCAAGCAGTGCGCGTTCCCGCTGACGGGCAAGGCGTGCGTGTCGCGCATCATTACCGAGCTGGTGAGTACCGCAGGACTGCAGCCTCTGCCTCCACCGTCTCGTCCGATTCCGTGACGTCTACTAACACACGCACTAGGGCGTCTTTGATGTCGACCATGCGCAGGGCCTGACCCTGATCGAGATTGCCGACGGCGTGACCGTCGAGGAGGTCCAGAGCAAGACCGAGGCGCCGTTCAAGGTGGCCGCCGACCTGAAGCCGATGCTGTAGTGCGCTGTGACGTATTTTCTGGCGCGTAACGTTTCTGTATATAGCATGGGTTAGGGAAAAAATTCACGTAATATCTTACCGTTCGTACATGTGGCGTTGCGAGTAGCCCTGTGCTTGTGCTGCCGGTGCTTCTGTGTCGTAGGCGCTGTTTTGTTAGCCTGTAAGACGGCGTATTTTCGCGGTTCAGAAGACGGCTGCAGCACGCTAAAATCAACACACAGCGTTTGATACGACCAGAGAGCCGACGGCACATCCCGCGCTTGAGGATGCAATTGAAACATTCCTATCGATACAGCGGTCCCTGTACTGCTCGCCATGGACGGGCGATTGGACGTGTCCTGGGACCGAGACCCAGTGTCCGATCTTGGGCACCGCCGTCGTCTGCCGCCTGCACCGCTTGACGACTGGCCGGACAGAGGCCCGCGGCCACTTGCTACCATGGCCTTGGACGTTCTCGCGCGGAACTACGCCGCGCTCGGTCCAGAGCATATCACGGGCCTCAGCGGAGAGCAGAAAGACGCGCTCCGGAATGCGTTGATGTGCCGGTAGGATATATCTGGCACCCGAGCTGTCTCAGGCCAGGACTCTGTGGCGCCGCCCCCCCGCCGCCCCGGCTGGGACTTCGACGGACCTCTACTAATCGGGTTGTCTTCTCTAGAGGTGGGCTCTCATTCTATTTGTGGAAGCTGCTTCTCCGTCCCCGATCGGAGCGCTGCCCCTCCGACGGCAGGCTGGTTCCCGGCACGACGGCGTGGCACGGCCACTTCTATGCTGCGCAGTATCGTCACCCACAGAGCTCGCTCGGCGCCTACACGGCTGCGCTCAACGCGCCGTCGCTGGAGTTTATCGCGCACCTGCGCATTACGACGTCCCTGCACGCCCATTTTGGCGTCGGCGAGCTGATGAAGCTGGCTACGATGCCGAACCTGGGCGTGCTTGAGATCGTCGAGCTGGATCCGGATCTGTCGATACGCTACCAACCGCCCGTCTCCGAAGAATGGGACGAGCCTGGCACGCTGCTCAGTCCGTACCAGGTCAGCGACCGTCTTCTCAAGGGCTGGAGCCTGACACGGCCAACGTGCTTCCCGGCGCTGCGCGTGCTCCGGCTGTGGGGCTGCCGCAGCGACGTGCTGACGCAGGCGTGTCTGCAGCATGCCGCGCAGTTCCCGCTGCTGGCACACTTTGACGTCTCTGTCGATATCGTGGCGTCGGCCGCAGAGGCCGGAGTCAGGCCGACCAGCGGGCACCCGGGCCTGCCTGGTGCGTGGTCACAGGTGGCGCAGGCAGCCTCTACGTTCGGCTGGATTCCGTTTGCCCACCATGAACGGAAGTATCAGTACAGTCTACGAGATAACCGCGGAGCCGAAAGCTCTCGCATTCCCGTTACAGCTGTGGCCGGGGAAGCAAGCGTGCCGTTGGATGCCCAGCACTGGGGCGCTCATCTCTATTCGTTTCTGGCAGACGAGGGATACGCCGCGAACAAGAAGCGCCAGAAGGACATATACAAGGCGGGCAGAGAAATACGAGGTCCGCCCAGCGAGGCATTTGCGCTGCTGAGCCTGGGGATCGATCGGTCTGTGAAGGGCCGCCTCTCCCCTCGACAAGCTCGGACGTACTGCTTCCTCCGGACGCGAGAGGCCATGGCTGCGCGCGACGCGGCATCTCACCAGCAGGCAACTGCAGAACAGAAGCTTCCTCTGCAAACGGACGCAAAACCCCCGTCGGATACGGCCTCTCCTACGGCGAACAGCGACGAAGGCGGCGCCCGGCCACAACCGCCGGCGAAAAGACGAAGAGCAGAGAGGAGCATCGGCAGCATGCTGGACGACTTTGCGAGATGAAGCGGCTCTGGACATGCTACGAAGCCATGGCGAATGGCCGTGTTGAGCTGTATCGACGGTACAAGTTCTCCGGATGCCATGTTCCCTTCCTTTGCAGGAAAGAAAACCAGGCGTCCAAAGCGTAAGTAGCCGACTCTCCGTAGAAATTCATCTCTCCTCCACTTTCCCCTCCAAGACCTGCCATTGAGAAAAGCTAAAGCCAGAGTGAATATGAAGGATTTTGTTTTATGATGAGGAAGAAAAAAGGAGGAGAGGGAGGGCGACAGGAGAAAATTTTGGCGGGAAGCATTTTTAAAGGCAGACGCAGCTGCGAAAGCGGGCCCGGCGGGCCAATGAGCGATCGGGAGGCATCTGTCCTCTTATACACGTTACATGCATACATGCATATTGTTATATGCCATCTAGCGGCATGCAGCAAACTTTGTGTTGTAGCAATAATTGTAGCAATAATAGAGACAATAGAAGAGCAACTCGAAGAACGGACGAGGAACACGGCGCAACGCCTGCCACCTGCTGTCCTTGGGCAGAAACGGCTGCACCCGCCCTCTGCGTCTGCTCTTCTTTGCTGTTCCCTGTGGGCCCGCATGCACGAACACCTAGCCTCTGCAGGGACTCGCTCCGTAGCAGCGCGCCAGACGGACCCATTGCAGGTGTCGTGTGTCCCTGTCATTGCGCCTCCTCGCTCTTCTTTGACTCATCCGTGGCACAACTGCAAGTGTGAATCATTCCTCGGATGCGAAATTGGCTCCATCGCAATCCTGTCCCGGCCAGAAACGACCGCTGTGGACGGGATCGCCGTGACGTGTCTGGTCACGTGCGCGCTCTCTGACTGTTTTCCTGACGTCGGCGCGCCTAGTCGTATGGCCGGCTGCAGAGGCTGCGGACGGCGCCAACAGCAGCTCCACCCCGTGCGCGGGCGCCCAGAAGCCAGTCACCATGCATAAGATACTTATGACAGAGGGTCAGGAAAAATAGGAAAACTACCCCTCCTTTGCGCCAGGTCGTGTTTCTTGAGTGCTGTCTCGCTCCCATATAAAACCTCCCTACTTTTGCCCCTCATCGTGTCTTCGCCTCCCCTGCCTGCTTTCGAGTTTCCCTGCGATCGTTCGACGACTTTCTTCTGTTCTCTTACACCTCTGAGCTTGGAATTGTCAAAAAACCCATTTCCTTGCCCTCCCCTGCCACGCAGCATTTCCGTGCCCTCTCTTGATTTGGAGCAGCTCGCCAGACGACAGCAACCTACGACCTTCAAGGAACCATCCCCCCTACAGCTCTTCAATATGCCTACCGGTCTAGCACCTGGAGCCAACTCCCGCGGACGTGGCGGCAAGTTCCGCAAGTTCACCCGTGGTGGTAAGAACCCGTTCTGGCCCCTCCCAGAAGCTCGCCTTCCTCTCTGCTTTCTCTTTGCTAACAGCCGACACCCACAGGCGGCAAGCACTTCTCCAAAGACCTGCGCCCCCTCGACGCCGAGGGCAACGAGATTAGCATGTGGAGCGAAGATGCACAGAAGAAGCGCGGCAGCGGCGAGGAAGATGACGACGAGTCCGAGGAGGAGGAGTCTGAGGAGGAGGAGGACTCGGACGAGGACGGCCCGTCCGGCGCTGCGCGTGCCGCCGTAGCGGCCGCCGCAGCGTCGCGTGAGGACCGCAAGAAGGAGAAGAAGGCCCGCAAAGAGGCGGCCATTGCCCGCGCCAAGGGCCAGGCTGTCCAGGTGGGCGACCTCCCGTCGAGCGACGAGGATGAGAGCGACGACGAAGACCTCCCGACCAACCCGAACCACTCGCGGGCTGGGCGCAACCAGACCAAGGTGGGGGCCGCCGCCCCGGGGCCGAGAGTAAACAACTTCGATGCATCTGCCGCTGCCGAGGCTGTCAAGGACCTGAGTCTGAGCGGCGCTGCCGGTGCCGCGCCCGCCTCTCGCAAGGAGCGCGAGTCGCTCGAGGCCCTACAGGCCAAGGAGCGGTACCGCAAGCTGCACGAGCAGGGCAAGACAGACGAGGCCAAGGCGGACCTGGCGCGCCTGATGATCATTCGGGAGAAGCGCGAGGCCGAGGCGGCGCGGAAGCAGGTCAGTATTTGTCTCTCCTTGCCGTGCATTCATGATGTCATAATAACCAGCTGCTAACACGCGCGCAGGCGGAGAAGGAAGAAAGGGAGGAATTAGAAAAGGCGCGGAGGGAGGAGATCGACGCGAGAGAGGCAAAGAAGCGGGAGGCAGCACTTGGCAAGCCCAAGAAAGGAAAGAAATGAGAGACTGTCTGAAGAGCATCTGGAGAAAAATACAAAAAAAATTACATCCTGCACCCTTCCCATATATTCTACCTGTGATGTGTAGGAGACGTGTCTGCCGCCTCTTCCCGTTGTTTATAGCGAGCGTCAGTCCGATGCTACGGCTTGTAGCACTCGTGCCTGGCACTTCCCACCTCACATATGAAGAACCTATACTGTACAAAGCCGCAGCCTCATCCTGACAGGCTGCAGTAGCACAAAACCAAAGAACTTTTATTGTCTAAATATCGCAATCGGTGTGGCTTTCGTGCCTTGCCTGTAGATGCCCTGGATGTTTCATCCGTCCGCCAGTTCCAACAATGCAAACCACGCGTATGTACATGACATGAAACCATCACAACCCCGTCATCCTCACCCGGCCCCTTTACATACCATACAAGCCCTCCGTGCCCACAGAGTCGGCCCACAGCTGGTCAAAATCTACGTTTTTGGCCTGGAACTCGTCGCGCACCTGCATGGCCACCTCGGCTTGCCTCTGCGCATCGCCGAGACCGCCGGGCTTCGCGGTCTCGGACTGGATGATCTCGATCCACCGGAAGAACAGGTCTTCCTTGCCCAGCGCCGTCAGCGCATCGTGGAATTTAAACACCTGCCGGCGGCGTTCGTCGTCGATGGCCCCGGAGCCCGCGCCGCCCCCACCAGGTGCGCCGCCGATCGCCCGCTGGTCCACGATCAGCCAGCCGTAGTCGTCGTGGTGCAACAGCGCGAGCGTCGTGAACGCCTCGAGGGCGAGCTCCTTCTTGTCCACCAGATGCGTCGCCCACACCATCATGTTCCAGTCGAGGTCCCAGTTGCCGTCCATGGTGAGGTAGCCCGTCTTCTGCTGGGTCAGCAGCGGCGAGGTGGCCTGCCTGACGTGTGCCACCAGCAGGCGGCGCGCTTCGTCGTCGTTGACGAGGTCCAGCTTGGTCGTGCCGCCGTTGCTGCCGCCGGCGGAGTCGCCCGCGGCCGTGCCGTTCTTGGTCGACGAGTACCAAGTGCGGCTGCGCCGGACGTAGATCTCCTTGTCGCGGAACCCGACCTGCATCCGCCAGCCGACGGGGTTGCCGTGCGCCGTGCCGAAGCAGAACTCAATCGGCCACGGCCACACGAACACGGCCAGCACCAGGTCCAGCATGAATGTGAAGCCGCGGCGCAGCACCACGGACGCCAGCTGGGCCCACGACAGGTCCTTGGCCACGAGCGTGGTCCCGTTGGGGGTGCCGAGCACCGTCTGCAGAAGCTGGTAGTAGTAGGGGCCAATGTACCACACGCGCAAGGCGAACAGCAGCACCACGCCGACGTTCATGAGGACCGGCACGCTGAAGATCTTGCGCTTGAACGACGCGGGCTTGTTGTCGATGTGCGCAACGTAGGCATGGCGGGTCGAGAGCTGGTCATAGAAGGGCTCGAGGCTGTCAGGGGCCGTCTTGAAGGGGGCCGGTGGGTCGCGGTCGGAGTTCTTGGCCGACTTGCGGGCGCCGGACGCCTTGCCGGCTCGCCTGGGAGGCATGATGGGGAGGGGGCCGAAAGTCGAGGTCAAGGAGACAAAGGGGACGAAGAGTCGAGGCGAGACGAAGAGGACGACAGCTGAGGGCCGGCCTGGGATGGGGTTTTCGGAAGCTGGAGGATGTAGGTCAATGCTCTCGAGTTCGGGAGTGCAGTGGGCAATGGCAATGCCTCTAGCAAGGCGTTGTCTGCTCGATGTGACGACGTGGGTGGGTGCTCGCATGCGAAGGACCGAGAGAAGCCCAGGAAGGCAGCTATTCCATTGCAGTTGTGCACGAGACAGCTGCCGTATCTTACAGTCCCGGGGCTACCGTGCTCGCCGCTATATGTGGGGCTGCGCTAGCTGCGCGGGAAAGCATTGGCGCGACTTGCATCGCGCTCACATGTCGCCTATTTCCGTTACGTGCATAATATGCGCTAATCGCTTCTAGAACAGGTAAATTTTCGAACCGATCTCCTCATGCGACAGAGCTCTAGATGGAACTGCAGAGCTTCCTGCCAACCAATCCGTCGCCATGATACGAGGGAACCTGTGCAAGGTGAGGATCAGAGCAGACATCCAGGCGCACCCTCATAGCACGCACCCGGCTGACTCTTTGCAGGACCCCCGACGGCCGTGTCTATCGGCTCGTCTGCTGTTGCGACTGCGGCTATCATCGACGACACCCCCAAGCTGTCCTCACACATCGCAGCATAGATGGTACTCGCAAGACCAGTGGCAGCTATCCGACCAGGGCTCCCAACCCCCCAAAGCACCAGACACTCCCTCCCGTCGGCCAGCACCAAGGCCCTTTGGAGGTGCATCTCCTCTAGGAAGTCGGCCGTCACTATCGCCTTCTAGGAACGGAGAACCGCAAGCTTCCAGGGGAGGACGGCCAGCTGATGGCAGAGCCAGCCCCTTCAGAGCAGCGCCCAACCAGATCGCCTCATCTAGGCTCCCTCCACGACCACCCCGAGCCCTCGACGCCAACGGAAGGTCCCGAAGCGACGACTCGACCGGCGGCCAGGAACGAGAATGGGGACAGCTGATCCAGCGCTCTCCTCCTCCGGCGCGAGGCCGGCACGGTGCTGGCGCTCGCTCCCCGACATCCGGGCCAAATATACAGCAGCCAGGCCCGCTGGGCCAGCTGGCGAACAACATCATCGAGCCCATTCAGCCCGTTTCATCATTGGGTTTCGAGCGCATCCGCAGGACACGCGATGCCGACTCGAACGCGATTAGGAAGAAGCCGCAGAATAAAGGAAACTTCTGGTCGGAGCTAGAGGCCCGTGTCGGTGGCGGCGCGGAGGCTGATGGTGCACGTCGCGGAGGTGCTGGCGCCCGGACACATCGGCCAAGGGTGCCTCCAAGAACTGGCGAGGCACAGGCTAATGCGGACAACTGGTCTTGGGAGGACGGGGAGACTAGAGGCGGAAATGGGCAGTCAGTCGCCCTCGAGGCCGATGCCGTTGTGCCAGACTTTGTTCCCCAGGCGTTCGCGCCCCCATCATCCAACTTCGAGCATCATAGAAAGGGCCGCAAGGAAAAGGTCCAGACGCCAAAGGCAAAACCCAAGGTGCGGCGACAAGACCGCGGCTTCGAGATGGACGACGACGACGACTTGGACGAAATTACGGAGAGGGCCGAGGAGCGGCGCAGACGCAAAGAAGAGAAGAAGCGGCGGAAAGAGGCGGAGCTGGCCGCTGCGAGTCAGGGGCCGACGCCGATCCTGCTGCCGGAGTTCATCAGCGTTTCCAGCCTGGGCGCAGCGCTGCGCGTGAAACCGCACATATTTCTGCGGCAGCTGGGCGAGCTCGGCTTTGAAGAAATTTCCCTTGAGAGCGTCATGACGGGCGAGACGGCGGCGCTGATCGCGCAGGAATACGGCTACGACCCCACCGTGGACAACGGCGCACTGGTCGACCTGAAGAGCCGTCCAGCGCCGGAGGACCCGTCGGCGCTGCCCGAGCGCCCGCCGATTGTGACCATCATGGGCCACGTCGACCACGGCAAGACGACGATGCTGGACTGGTTGCGCAAGTCGTCCGTAGCGGCGCAGGAGCACGGCGGCATTACACAGCACATTGGTGCCTTCTCCGTCAGACTGTCTGGCGGCAAGCAGATCACTTTCCTGGACACGCCAGGCCACGCGGCGTTCCTGACCATGCGGCAGCGCGGCGCCAACGTCACCGACATCATCATCCTGGTGGTGGCCGCGGACGACAGCGTCAAGCCGCAGACCCTCGAGGCCCTGAAGCATGCGCGCGCCGCCAAGGTGCCCATCATCGTGGCCATCAACAAGGTCGACAAGGACGAGGCCCGCGTCGACCACGTCAAGAGCGACCTGGCGCGGCATGGTGTCGAAATTGAGGACTACGGCGGCGACGTGCAGGTGGTCTGCGTCAGCGGCAGGACCGGCCAGGGCATGCCCGATCTCGAGGAGAACATCCTGACCCTGTCTGAGATCTTGGACGTGCGTGCCGAGCCCGACGGCATGGCTGAGGGCTGGGTGCTCGAGTCGAGTGTCAAGCCCGTGGGCCGGGCGGCGTCTGTCCTGGTGAAGCGTGGCACCCTGCGCAAGGGCGACATTATTGCCGCGGGTCGGACGTGGGCCAAGATCCGCGTGCTGCGGAACGAGGCCGGGGCGGAGATTGACGAAGCCCCGCCGGGCACCCCTGTTGAGATCCTGGGTTGGAAGGAACTGCCCGATGCGGGCGACGAGGTGCTCCAGGCGCCGAACGAGGCGCGCGCGAAGGAAGCCATCGGCTACCGGCAAGATATTATGGAGCGCGGACAGGCTGCCTCGGAGTCGGAGGTCCAGGAGCGAAAAGACAGAGAGAGAGCAGCTCTGGCGGCGGCTACCGCTGCTGCTGCTGCCGCCGAAACCCGGAAGGGCCGCAGAGGAGCGGCCGCGGCCAAGGACGCAGAGAGCACCGCAGAGGCTGTCGTCGAAGAGGACGTGGGCCCGATCACGGTCAACTTCACCGTCAAGGGCGACGTCATGGGCTCGGTGGAGGCCGTCTGCTCGGCCATTATGGAGATTGGCAACAGCGAGGTAAAGCCGCAGGTGCTGCGGTCGGCGCCGGGCGCCGTCACTGAGTTCGACATTGAGCACGCGGCCGCGACGCAGAGCGTGGTGGTCAACTTCAACTCGCCCGTGCAGGGCATGATCAAGAAGAAGGCCGAGGACGCGGGCGTGACCATCCTGGATCACACGGTCATCTACCACCTGATTGACGACATCAAGGCCAAGCTGTCAGACCAGCTGGCGCCGACAATCTCGAGCAAGGTGCTGGGCGAGGCCGAGGTGCTGCAGGTATTCCCGATCAATGTGCGCGGCCGTGTCTTCAAGAACATTGCTGGCTGCCGTGTGAGGAACGGGCAGGTGACACGCGGCGGGATGTACCGGGTGTTCCGGGCGGGCGAGAAGGTCTTTGATGGTACGTTTTCCCTGTTCCTTGTGGTCTCTTGTTCCCAGTTTCTGCCCTTTTACTGACACATCCAGGCAAACTCGAGGCTCTCAAGCAGGGCAAGAAGGATGTCAGCGAGATGCGCAAGGGCACGGAGTGCGGCATCTCGTTTGAGGAATGGGGCGAAATCGAGGTCGGCGACAAGATCCAGGCCTACGAGGAGATCCGCGAGAAGCGGCGGCTGTAGACCCCGGCTCTCCGCTGATCCCTCTGCTAGCTGCTATTATATTTTCGACGCAACTGTACTATAGAGATACACCGGCGGCGGTCGGGGCTGTACGTTTTTACCTGTACATATGGAAGGGGCGGGCGCATCTAGAAAACAAGAAACAGGGTCTACCAGGGATTTTTTGCATTTCACGGCTGTTGGGCACATAGAATGATGGGCCACTAGTTGTGGAGAATACCAATAACACCTCTCGACTTTGTCGCCATTTTAATGTACTCTACATGGTGTCCTATATGTACAGTGTATCTTCACAACGACCCTCATCCCCTCTTACTTGCCGGAACATAGCTCGATGTAAATGTTCGCGTTGATATCGCCGCCCGGGCCTTCTCCTTCTTCAGCTTGGTCAGGCCGGTGTGGTCCGTGACGGGCGTGGCCATGATGATCTGGTCCAGCTCCAGGTCGTCGTCCTCGCCGTCGTCGCTGCCAACCTCGTCTTCGTCCTCCGATGAGCCGTATTGCTGGTCGTTGTCCGAGTCCGGTTCCGCGTCGACGTCTGGCCGGAGCTGCCCTGGCCGTGGGACGACTTCTGGCGGCTTCTGCAGCTCTTTCTGTGTCTTCGCGGCCGGGTTGGCGAACGGCTTTGAGGCCAGCACTTTCCGGCGGATCTCCTCCATCTCGGCGTCGTCGTCGCTGTCGTCCGAGATGGCAAACGGGTCTCTGTCCTCGTCGTCGGCGTCGTCGGCGGCTGCATTGCCGTCCTTGTCTTTCTCGCCGCTACTGCCGGCCCTGCTCTCTTCTTCGTCGCTACCGCCATCGTCGTCGCCGCTTCCATCCACGTTCCGGAAATTGGCATTGCCTCCCTTCCACATATCTGTCGCGCTCGCACTGCCACCTTGCCGGCTCTCCGTGTACTCCCGCTCGAGCTGCTCGATCCAGTCGTCCTCGGCCTGCTTGACGGCGGCCGCGTCTGCGCAGGCCGCGTACTTGTCGAGCAGTGTGCGGTTGATGTCCAGGAACTCCTCGCCGTATGAGAACGGTGCCAGCACCGCCTCGGCCCACACCGGCTGCCCGCAGATATGGAACGCGGCCGCCAGGGCCTCGACGCAGTTGAGCCGCCACGGCTTGCCGTAGTTTACCGTGTTGGCGGCCACCAGGTACGGCAGCAGCCGCTCGCACTTGCCGCCGACCTTGTTCCACTGCACCTCCTTGGTGCGCGCCCACGAGCACTCGACGACGGCGGCGCCGAACTGGGCCAGCAGCTCGCTGTCGGCCGGGCTGACGACCTGGCGGCCGTTCGGGGTGATGATGACGCCGGCGTGGCGCTGGCCCATGTGCAGCTCGCGCATGAGGCCCAGCCTCATGAGCTTCTTGCCGGAGCAGCGCTTGGGGTCGCAGTGGCCGAGGTCCCAGCAGGCGGCCTTGAAGGCGGGCCTGCGCGACGAAGCGCCGGTGTCGTCGTCGCCATTGCCGCCGCCGCCGATGTCGTCGCCGCCGGGCCGGGGCCGCGGCGGGCCATGGTGCGGCTTCTTGCCCTTCCCGTGGAAGTCTTTCTTATGTCGGACCATCGTGTGCGGCGCCCGTGTGCGGTGTCTGTGGCTGCAGGGCGGCGAAGGTGTTGAAGAAAAATGTCGACGGCAGGTATAAGTAAATTTTGTGCTTTTATCGCGATAGTATGGGATACTATGGAGGGGCGTAGCCTTATCGGGTATTATTGGTGGGATACAGTGCGTTAAGCCGTGTGGACACATATCCGGCACGGCCTAACTGGCCAGCTCCTCCCGCTATTACGAGGAATTGCGTCCTCGACCAAGCTCCCCTCGCTCTCGCCAGGCTCCTGATAACCACCACCCAAGTGGCACCACGCCGTGACCGATTGAGCCCTCGCCAGCCGCCGACTCCGCCAACGGGAGTTGTCACCAGAAGCTGCTGTTCGACTTACTTTGGAGGAGACTGTGCGCTGCCACCGGCCCGAACTTCGCGAAAGGGGGGGCTTAGGCAGACGGCAAAACGACATCGAGAACTCGAGCATCTCGAGATCGACACTCCCGCCACCACACGCCTGAATCATCCCTGCAGCCTCACCTGCGACCCGACTGCAGCCTCCGCAGCCTCCGCCGCCCGCCATGGAGGCCTCGTCTGCCCGCTATGCCGCGCGCGACCGCTGGGGCGAGCTTGCGTACGCGGCGCCGTCGCAGCTGCAGCGCTTCATCCAGAGCGCCTGCAGCCCCGAGAACTACGAGCCCAACCTGGCGCTCAACCTCGAGATTGCCGACCTGATCAACTCCAAGAAGGGCACGGCGCCGCGCGAGGCCGCCACGACCATCGTCGGCTACGTCAACCACCGCAACCCCAACGTGGCGCTGCTGGCGCTCAACCTGCTCGACATCTGCGTCAAGAACTGCGGCTACCCCTTCCACCTGCAGATCAGCACCAAGGAGTTCCTGAACGAGCTCGTGCGCCGCTTCCCCGAGCGTCCCCCCCCGCGGCCGACGCGCGTGCAGCTTAAGATCCTGGGCGCCATCGAGGAGTGGCGGGGCACAATATGCGACACCAGCCGCTACAAGGAGGACCTGGGCTTCATCCGCGACATGCATAGACTGCTGAGCTACAAGGGCTACACGTTCCCGGAGGTGCGGCGCGAGGACGCAGCCGTACTGAACCCGAGCGATGTACGTTGATGAGCCGCTGCACGCTTTCTGTTCTTCAATGTTTCTTTTGGTGAGCCCCTGCTAACAAAAAATCCACAGAATCTCAAGTCCGCCGAGGAGATGGAGCAGGAGGAGCGCGAGGCGCAGTCGGCAAAGCTGCAGGAGCTGATCCGCAGAGGCACGCCCGAGGACCTGCAGGAGGCGAACCGTCTGATGAAGATCATGGCCGGCTACGACACCCGGTCCAAGGTCGACTACCGCGCCAAGGCAGCCGAGGAGGTGGCTAAGATCCAGCAGAAGGCGCGTCTCTTGGAAGAGCGGCTCGCCGCATTCCAACCGGGCGGAGACACTATGAAGGACGGCGACGTCTTTGACGAGCTCGCGTCCGCCCTGTCCAGCGCCCAGCCCAAGATCCAGAAGATGTGCGAGGAGGAGTCCGACGACCACGAGGCCGTGGCCCGGCTGCTCGAGATTAACGACAGCATACACCGGACGGTCGAGCGCTACAAGCTGCTGAAGAAGGGCGACATCGAGGCGGCCAACAAGATTGCCCAGGGCGGTCCCGTCCCGAGCGCATCCAGTGGCAGCAGAAAGCCCACGTCGGCCGCGCAAGAACTGTCGTTGATCGATTTTGATGGCGAGACGTCTGCCGGCAGTGACGCGCAACCTTCCAACGGCGCCGCGGGAGCATCAACCTCTCCATCTCAGTCGACCGGAATCGAGAGCGACCTGCTAGGCCTGTCGTTCCTCGAGCCGGCGACGGGCTACGGCCAGCCGACACCGGGAGGCATCTCTCTGGGCTTTGGCGCCAATAGCAGCGTACCAGGGCCGGCACTGCTATCGTCGGTCATACAGAGCAACAGCGCTCGGGGTCCGGTAGGCACACCCTCGCCGTCCCCATCGCCGCTCCCCGCTGCTTCGTCTGCAATTCCAGTGCCAGCGACGGCTGCAGCATCATCAACCGCATTTTCGTCTCTGTTCCCTTCTCCCGTGCCGGCAGTGAATTCACAGTCTGGCACACCGCAGCCTACCTACCAGTCCTCCGCATTTGCACCGCCAAAGTCAGCGTCGGCGGACCCCTTTGCCGCGCTTGCGTCACCCAAGTTCCGATCGTCTGCGTCGGCTAGCCCGGCACCCGCAGCACCCGCAGCCGCCCCTGCACCTGCGGCTGCAGCAGACGACGATGAGTGGTCGTTTTCGTCGGCCTTGCCGCCAGACGCGACACCCTCGAAGCCGAGTGAGCACCGGGCCACGGTCGGCAGCGGCCCTGTCAAGATTGATCTCTACGCAACGCGCGTGCCGACGTCGCCGGCAGCCGTCCATTTTGCATTTGCGTTCTCCAACACGACGACACAGCCGATTGCTGATCTGCATTTCCAAACCGCCGTGACCAAAGTAAGCTTTCCCGCACGGCATACGTGTAGCATAGTCTAGTACCCTGACATATTCTAACACACTTCTGTAGGGCTTTGAGTTGAAGCTGCAGCCGCAGTCGGGCCGCACACTGGAGCCACAGCAGGTGCGCGGCGTTGTACAGTCGATGGAGGTGTGGCACGCGCACGACAAGAGCCGCAAGGTGGAGTCGATCAAGGTGCGATGGCGGCTATCATACCGGGTGGGCACGGAGACGAAGACGGACATGGGCGAAGTGCCCGAGTTTGAGCTGGCATAGCGGGATGACAGCAGCATAATTAGTTTGCGGGTAGGAGAAAGTAGGAGAGAGCAGGGAGGACTATGAGAGAACGGGGAGTGGGCAGGACGGATAGACACGTCAACGGGAGGCTTTCTGGAGCGCTGTTTTGTATTCTCAAAAAGCTGGAGAGACGTAGACGGGGGGGATTATGATTTCTTTTCTGACTCTTGTGCTGTACCAGGCTGATGCTCGAGTGTCTTCTGCGCTGTCCACCAAACTATCGGCGCCAGGCTGTGGCAAAAAAAAGTGCAAAAAAAATAACCAAAAAAGAAAATCTCCCTCGGGTGGGCTTGAACCACCAACCTTTAGATCGCCAAGTCATTACATAACAGTCTAACGCGCTATCCAATTGCGCCACGAGGGATTCCGCTGGATGAGAATTCGCAGCCGTTCCGTGCGGCCATAAGCGGCGGACCTTAGGCGAGCGGCGAATAAGTGGATATCGCTAGGGCTCCACTTTATTTTTAATACAGAGCAAGCTTGCCTTGCCTCGCTTTCCATCTGCGTCAACGAAAACGACACTTGCCTACTTTCAACAATACATCCTCGAAGACTCCGCGAAGGCTCCTTGAAGACTCCTCAAATACCCCTTGAATAACTAGATCGGCTCAAGCCCGCCAAAAGCGCCTATACCTTCGCAGACCGACCACAGATCCATGGGGTCAGGCGACTCCGATCGGGAAGCGCCTCGCCAGCGAAATGAAGGCGGGGGCGGCGAGCGAGACCGCGAGAGAGATCGCGAGAGAGATCGCGACAGGCGTCGCGAGAGAGGCGAGGGGGGAGAGGCGAGAGGCGACGAAGACCGGCGTAAGAAAGACCGCCGGCCGCGAGAGGACGACCGAGATGACAGATACGACAGAGACCGCAGAGACCGAGACCGCAGACGGTCACGATCGCGGTCACCGAACTCGCGGAAGAGACAGCGAAGAGAAGGGTCCGAAGAGCGGTTAGACCGACGGCGGCGAGCACATCGGGAGCCAAGAGAGCCCAGAGACCGGAGAAGACGCTCGCAAGATGGCCGCGACGAAGGCGATGACGGCCGGCGGAGGAGAAGACGCGATGATGACGGCGGTGGAGAAGAGAGGAAGGCCATTCAGCCTATGAAGCAGAACGGGCCCTTGCCCGACCAGGCTGAGTCGTTCGCCATCGCCGAGGGCGGCGAGCCCCCGAAGCCGCCCAAGGAGAAGCCGAACTGGGGCACCACGGGCGCGCTGGCGGCGGCGTCCAACGCCATCACGCAGGCCGACGGGTCTGTCGTCACACTCAAGTACCACGAGCCGCCCGAGGCCCGCAAGCCGTCGCCGCGCGACCAGTGGAAGCTGTTTGTGTTTAAGGACGGCAGCATCGTCGACACGCTCGACTTGGGCGCGCGCAGCTGCTGGCTGGCTGGGCGCGACGAGGCCGTGGTGGACTTGCTGGCGGCGCACCCGAGCATCAGCAAGCAGCACGCGGTGCTGCAGTTCCGGTTCGTGGAGAAGCGCAACGAGTTCGGGGACCGCGTCGGCAAGGTGAAGCCGTACCTGCTGGACCTGGCGAGCGCCAACGGGACGACGCTGAACGGCGGGGCGGTGGCGGCGCAGCGGTACGTGGAGCTGCGGGACAAGGACCTGGTGCAGTTTGGGCACAGCGCGCGCGAATACGTGGTGATGCTGGCGCCCAAGGAGTAGCCCGGGGGGTGGGGAGGGGGGCATGGACACAAGAGAGACGGAGCCCTACAGGGCAACAGACGTGCAAAGTGCAGTTTGAACTCGGTGAACAACTGCTAACGAGGACTGCGCATGACGCGGTTTCACAAATCTACGGCCGAGATCGCGCAGTGGCGATTCGCCTTACAAGGACAAAATAGCAGGAGATGAAAGTGTATTTCTGTTTATTTGGGGTATACTGCATGCAGGAGCTGCTGCAGGAACAATTTCACGCTTTACCAATGACACATAATCCAGCAGTTTCAAACAGGCCGGGTCGAGATGCAGGTTCAGACGCAGGCCGAGATGCAACCTGAGGTGGCAAACGTGCACCAATTGTTAAACGCGAGGCGGCGACGGCAGGGCGATTGGCCAAAGGCAGCCGATAGCTGTCTGATGGACAGAGAAAAGCGAGGACGCAAAAAAAAGGGACACGCCGTCGTATCTCGCTCGTGACGGAAATGGCCTGCGCCCTCTTTCGCATTCCCCGAGTCACTTGGCCAAAAAGGCGACCAGAAGCGCATGTTTGCGCCGGTTTAGACAGTAGAAAACGGAAGGCAGCAACGGACGGCACATCCGCGAGTCAGTCAAGACTCGAGAGACAACGCCCCATTCTTGACGAGTCAACCCGAAGTCTGTCACGCGCGCGAGCGCCACAAAGACGCGCCAGTTTCCATAACGTAACGAGGGCAAACGTAGCACAACTGCCTGGCCTGCAGCGTGTGAGTAATTACTCGCAGTGTTATGCCCCGGATTCTCATTCGTTTCCTCGCTTTGTCGTCGTTCTGCTGTCGCCTCTGTTCCCCCCTTTATTACTAGGCCGCCTACAGGAGGCCAGGCCCACCGTTGGCGGCTCGTCCCTAGCTTCCCTTATTAGTCGCAGCATATGTCTTTCCGTCCTGAAGCTTGCGAGCCTGCGGAGGAAATTGGTTTTATTTCAGGGAACAGGCTGCATCTGCGGCCAGGCCAACCAGCCGGCGCCGCTGGGGTCCGCGTGGAGAGCTGGATGGCCGCGTCGTGCAGCGCCCATGCGCCCCTGCATTCTCAGTGGTGGGAGCTGGGAGGAGCGGGAGGAGCGAGAGGAGCAGTTTCAAGACTGCAGCAGCCAGGAGCAGACCGAGCAGCTGCGCAGGCGAGTCGCCAAGCATCTCACTCTGCACAACGTTGATTTGATGTGTCGTGCAACTTGCCAGACCGAGGCCAGGCTGCCGGCAAAACCGGCGACGGGCAAACTCGCCGAGACGAGGCTGTCTAGTGGCGAGCGTCTGGCCACTAGCAGACGCGCATCTCTGTGTTTCCTGTTTCTCGTTTCCCGATACGGCCACCGTCGCCAACTGCCCGTGGCTGTGCACTGTTCCTTCGTATGCCTCTGCTCGCCTACTCAGTTCCCCAGCTTTGCGGCGACGCAACGCAGCGTCTGGCAGCGCGCGTTGGAGGGTGCCTGCCGGGGCTGGTCGCCGGCAGCCAACCGTGATGGAGGGTGGGGAGGAGCAGGGGAGCCGCACCAGCGAGGCTCAGCTGCCGTGCCCATGTAACTGAAACGATCGTCGCAGTGCTGGGGTCAGGCCCTAGCGTCGAAACCCGACACACCCGGGCTGCATCGCCAGACCAAGCCCGCCTCGTGGGCACATTCTGTCTTTTTGCTGTCGTATCGCGTCGTATTTCCCAAAGCGCTCTTGGCGGCATCCGCGTTGAGAGTTGAGTTGCCAACTCCGCGAGTTGCCGCCATAAGACACTTGCCCCCGAACCCAGAGACAGCCAGGTTGGGAAAGAGCCCGGCTGTGGCAGGCACAGGAGGCTAAAACGCGGAAGTCCTCAACGAAAACAAGGAAGGAGCAGCTGGAAGCTAGAACAGGGCCACCGCCTGCTGCTCACGCACCGTCCTCCACACGTTCCTTCCCTTTCCTATTTATGTCGTATGCTGATATTTAGGTTGTGTGCTCCTGGCTCCTTCCGTTCATTCAGCCAAGGCCCCGCTTTTCCTCCCCTGTCATAGGACCTCTCTCGACTTGGCCGTCCTGCGAACCTCACGGTCTCTCGTCCCATCACCATCCGCCGCTCTTCTCTTCTCCCCGCCTGCAAGCCCTCATTCGCCCTCTCCTGCTGAAGCGGCGCCGACACGAGCCACCGTCGCCGTACGCTCTCAGCTTTAAGAGAATAGACGCCCACAGCCAGCAGCCGCGCCTTCGCCTTCGCCTTCGCGACGTCGTCCGCCGTGCTCGCCAGCGCTTCTCGACGAGAAGAAACCCATTCGCCAGTTTTTGTGGCCGTCCAGTATCTGAGCTCGCCAGCGCTGGATAGGGCGCGCACTTCTGCTCGTTTCGTTTTCGTCGCAGCCTTGCGCCACCGCCCTCTTTGCGCAACTCACCCTGCACTTTGCTTTGTGTCGCCTATCCGTCTTGCCTCGCCGTCCTATTTCTTCCCCTGCTTTCTTATTCTGTTCTGTTCTTCTCTTCTGCTCTCGTCTCCTTGTCTGTCCGTCCTCGCCATCAGGGCTTCGCAGTCTTGCGCATCCAAGACACTCCGGCACTCGCGCCCGGTCTCTCTGTGGCTTCAGCGTCTTCGCCAGCTGCCCAGCGTCCAGCCCTGCGCCTATCTTGGCAGCTGGCCCCGATGCGGCTCTTACAGCTTTGTCCACGACTGCTCAGCGACGGGGGCCGGCGAGTGGCAATATAAAGACAGACCCTGGTCGCTTGATCCTTTTTGGACGTCTTCGTTTTCTGTCATCTTCTCCCCGTTTTCTTCTTCCCCCAGACACTCCCTTCCCACGCTTGCTCAACCGCGGCACACGCCCGTTTGATATTCACCCGAGACAGATGAGCTGCTGGCGCCCCGCCTCTGCTTCATCTGTCCTCCCAGTTTCTGCAAAATGGTAGGCTTACTAGCTCCCGTCTCTACACCGTCCCATATTCCCTATCCCGTCCCGTTTGCGTCCGGCCCGTCCCGCTGTGCCACTCCTGAGCATCAACAGCCCTTCGATCTCCCTAATTTTCTCTCTCTCGGCGCCGGCTAACCTTCTCCCTCTTCTCTTCCCAGGGGACACAAAACCTTGAGATCTCCCGCTTCGAGGTTACCGGTGTCTTCACGCACCCCAACGCGCACGTCGACATCGTCCTCGTCCATGGCCTCAACGGCGAGCCCAAGCGCACCTGGACCGCCAAAAACGGCCTCTACTGGCCGGCTGAGCTGCTTCCCGAGACGCTCAAAGACCAGCCCGCCAACGTCCTCGTCTATGGCTACAACGCCGACGTCTACTCGCGCAGCCATGACGCCAGCGCCAGCGACAACTTCATCCTTCAGCATGCCCAGACACTCGTGGCTCACTTGACCGCCTACCGCCGGAGCGAGGGCACGACCAGCAACCCCATCATCTGGATTGCCCACAGTCTCGGCGGTATTCTCGTGAAGCGTGCGCTGCTCTACTCCAACGATGTCCGCGACACCGAGCATGAGGCGTACCGGTCCATCTGTGTCTCCACCTATGGCATCATCTTCCTCGGCACGCCGCACACCGGCTCGGGACTGGCCACTTGGGGCCGTATTCTCCAGGGCATGAGCGATGCCATCCTGCCCAAGAAGCTCTTCGAGTCCGAGTCGATCCTGCTTAAGACATTAAAGCGCGACAATGAGCGGCTGCAGGAGATCAACAACCACTTCCTCGACATCTACCAGCGCTTCAAGATCCAGATGGTCCACGAGAGCCACAAGACTGACCTGAAGGGGACAAAGTGCGTATTTTCCCAAATATTTCTTTTGCCTCTCCCCCTCCCCCCTCCCTCTTTTTTTCCCCTAAAATAAAGTTATGACCGACTAACAAAGTTAGGGTTCTGGTTGTGGACGCCGATTCAGCGAGCCCGCAGCTCCCGGGCGTGACGTACTACGGCATTGAAGCGACCCACTCCGGCATGTGCAAGTTTGACGGCCCGAACGCTCCAGGCTACCGGACCATGAGTTCAGCCATCCGAGAATGGGTCGATGATGCGCCACAGGTCATCGATGTTCGGTGGACTGTCGAAAAGGAAGATCGCGTGGCCCGCGCACGGCGCGAGATGGATGAGCGGCGCATGTCATATGTATGTCCTTGTTTCTTCTTCTCCACCCCCCCCCCCGGTTTTCTTTGTAGTATCATAGTGTCGTTGTCTATCCACTAACATTATGCAGACAGCGCTACGGACTCGTGATAACACAAGCCCTGGTAAGTTCTAAATTTTCAACGGCCGAGGCAGCTCCAGGCCTATAGAGGGAACGATGACTTGCCGCTTATGAGTGGTGTGCTGATAGTTGTTTTCATAGGCACAAACGTCCATGAGATAACTTCGGTCCTCTCCTTGCAGAGCAACACGCTTACCAATGCTGTTCGGACTGTCATCCCTACCACGGATGGCTTAGTCGAATCGCCCACCACCATGCGGGATGTGTCAGATGCAGCAACTTCGACGATGCCTCGTCTCGCGCCCCCCGTTTCGTCGGGCAACTCGGACGCCTCAACCGCCAAACCAGATCCGCTCTTCCTGCACCCCGAGAAGTTCCGGCCAAACTCCTATTTTGTTGGCCGCGAAAAAGAGCTCAAGGACCTCCACCAAAAACTCACAGACAAGTCGAAGCGGGCCGAAGGCACCTCGGCAGTTGTCATCCACTGCCTCCCCGGCGGCGGAAAGACGCATCTCGCACGCCAATATGTTTTCAATCACCGCACCGACTACCCAGGTGGCATCTACTGGGTTCGCGCCAAGTCCATTGCCGAGATGGAGCAGTTTTACTGGAAGATTGCCAAGAACGAGGCCCTGCGGGATGTTGTGGCGAAGACGCTTGGCGATGCGCCGAGTGCTTCTGGTGTTGCTGACAACAAAGAATTGTGCAATCCGCAAAATATCGTCGACATTGTCCGCAGCTGGTTCGGCAGCTTTGACCAGTGGCTTCTAGTGTTTGACGGCATACTCTTCAACACACCAGGCATAGAGCGGTTCATCCCCGACGCGAAGAACACCAGCCTCATCTACACGTCTATCCAGGGTGGTGTCTCAGGCCGTTACGAGTTCGACAATCCGCAAATCATGAAGCTCGATATGCTAAGCCCGGAAGAAGCACGGGACTTGCTCTTGACCGAGATGGAACGAAAGAAGCCCTGGACGCACGACGATCGAACTCGCGCCCTCGAGCTGGTCAAACTCATGGGTCGCTTGCCGCTGATGGTTCACATTGCCGCGCAGCACCTCAAAGCAACACGGGAGCCGCTCTCAAAATACATGCGGACCTATCGCACCCGTATAAGAGCAGGCGATCTGTCTGCCTACCTCGCGGTGTGGGACGAGCTCAAGTCGCGCGGCGAATATCCGGCCTTGAATCTCATGTACATCTTGGCCTTCTTTGACAGCCGTGTTCCGGTTGGCCTCCTTCATTTAGGTGAGTTTGAATTTTGTCTTTTTTCTGTCTCCATCTTTTACCACCATGATAGTCTAACACGTCCACAGGCCTCGGTGCGCTGGACAGCAGAACACCCGTAATGACCCGAGATGCATCTCACAGGACCAAGTCTCTCAACAATAGCCTGAGAACTCTCATCGCATTTGCCCTTCTGGAACGGTCCGAGTCCGACTCCATCTCGCCAACAAGCTCGCAGAGCAGTTCCAAGCGCAGTAACGATAAGGCGCCCGACTTTGTTGACCTGCTTCGCATCCACACCGTCGTCCAGCTCTTTTTTGTCGACGTGCTTGCCGATGACAAGCAGTCAGATTTCTGGCTCGAACGCTCAGCAAGCGTGTTTTGCCACGCCTTTGACGAAGCAGGTAGGCTCATCAAGAATGCCCCTAAAGTTGGCCTTCTTGACGACTACCGCTGTTTCAAAATACATGGCGAGAAGTTGCTAGAGCACTTAGGTCGCATAGAGAAAAAGGCTGCTTTGTCTCTTGTGCTCGCGAACGCAAGGTCCCACGTTCATAGCCGACTGGGCGTCTGCGAGCAAGCCATTGTAAAGCTCTCCGAGGCTACACAGATTTACATCGTCAACGAAATGGACCTAGACAACCCCAGTCAAGAAGACTTTTCTATTGTGTCAGTCTTTGAGCGAGCCAATAGCATCTCTGACTCTGAAGATTCGGCAAGCCCGTCCAGCCAGGCCAGCGCGGAAAACTCCGGCATCACCACGCGGACCGGTACAGGATTCGATGGGGAACGTGCCGGTGTGCATATCATCAACACGAACCCCGCGCTTAACATGGATATTGACACGCACGCGGACCTAGAGACGGAGCTGGGCCTGGGTGACGCCATCGAAGACCGCAGCATTGGGAAGGGAAAGGCGCCCATGGACCAGCCGTGGACCGACCCCCAGGAAAACAACGCAAACGGCAGTGCCGTGTTTCAGTCGCCCGATCTCATCTATTCCCCAATGGTGCCGGGTGGGCACAACCCCTATCATTGGCATGTGCCATATCCGCCTATGCAGAATACCATTCCCGCCCCGCCGTCACCAGATGAGCCCTATGAAACTGGGGATGCCATAACCGAAGTGCCCACACCCCATGTTCCTGTTGCCTCTCCCGTGGAAACAGAAATTCATCATCCGAATTTCCAGCCTGGTTTTGGGCTTCGTTACTCTGGTTCGATCGCATCTGACCATCGGACTCTTAGGAGAAACAATGACCGCCGGTACCATGACAGAGCGGGGGCGTGGAGAGACAAGACCATCAGCGACCCCCGAATCAGTGTGAGCCGCGAGTTTGCCAGGGGTTCTGTGTATATGCCGCACAACGAATCCTCAGACACAAGGTCGCCGGGGAAAAGCCGGATGACGGCCGAGAGCGAGGCTGAGCTTGCTCTCAACAAACTCCGAGCATCGGCTGCACCTTCGTCCCCTCTGCGCTCGAGACGGGATTCTGTTTCTGCATCTATTGCTGTAGAAGATGTAGATGACGATGGGAACTCCCACAAGCAGAACAAGAGTAGAGCGCAGAGCACAGGTACACTAGGAGTGAGGCCGCTTTTGACGCTTCGGCAAAACACTCAGGGGCAAGGAATCCCCATCAGCCAAAATATCGATGAAGAGGGTGCAGTATCATCGTCCTATGGAACTTCGTCATCACGGCCCGCGAAGAGGATCTCACAGTCTCCCCCATCAAGCTGGAAAAAAACACTGAAGCGGTTCAAGGAGAGCATTCTACCTTCTCGCCCGGGCACGTCGAGCTCCCAACACCAAGCGCAGCAACAGCGACCTGAAAATATTCCTCCAAACAACTCCGAAGGCGCGCTACTCGCTGCAGAAGCCGACAACGCACTTGCAAGCAGTATCGACAGCCTGCTCGGCTCACAGCCTGGCCCGATGTTTAGGGGCTCTAGAACGACCAATTCGACTCCTAACCAGGGTTACGGCCCTTTCCCGCCTCCTCCACACCTTCCTTCTTCTCATCACCATTACACCCCAGCTCCACTTCTCTTCCAAGACGGAAATGCAGCAGGTGGCGGCGGCATGAGCAGCAGTCTTCAGCGTGACTTTCCCGCCTCTATCCAGCAATGGGGGACGCAAGTCTATCATCCCGGCCACCAACGGCTCAGCTCGTCCGACCTAAGCTTCGGGTTTCCCGACGAAGATCCAATGTCGGCTTCTTATCCATTTGTAGGCCAGACAAACCACCCCTATCCTTTCTCTATACAGACACAGCAGGTCCCCAAGCAAGCACCATCACAGGCGCTGTCTCCAATACAACAGACACAACAGCAGCTTCTGCGGCCAGCCCGGTTTGCGGACGGGTATACATCTCAGCCAATGTCTCGAAACACAAGCTCCCAGTCGCAGCCCGTTGCAGTTGGTCATAGCCGCCAATCAACCCGTCTTCTGTCGGGTCCGGCAGCGACGGGAGACGTAGCCAATTTTGCGGACGAGAACCCGCCTCACAGCCACAGCTTGCCGCAGTCAGCCGATGGTCGGCCCATGCCCGTCGCTATGCTGCCACCTCTTTTGCGCCGCAACAGCCGCTCGTCGCTCGTCGAGACCGAGCCCTCGCCGCAAACAGCCAACCCCTTTGCAGATGTCACCACCAGCTATCGGCGGTGGGAGGAAAGGCACGTGCAAGGTCTGTACACGCATAGTTGGCGAGTTACGGAAATGCACAGCACGCAGCCGGGGTTGCCTGGCCCATCATCGTTCCGGCCTACCCTAGGAACGATCGGTGCAGGTGCTGTCGTCCACAGCAGTGGGAGCGGCAGCGGAAGTGGCGGTGCGGGCTTAGACCGGACCGGCGGCGTGGTCATGTCTCGGTCGCAATCGGACTCCATGACCGGATCTGGGTCTGGGTCCCGGTCACGCCAAGGCTCGGAAGCCGTCCCAGCAGTCGGCACTTGGACTGCGCGGAGCAACGCTGTTTTGCCGATGGAACCCCCAAACATTGGCAACAACCCGTATCCGGCGCAGCTGGCGAATGTTGACGGCAGCGGCTACTCATCCGAGCCCATGTCACGAGGTGGGTCTGGCACCGGCAACGGCAACGGCAGTGCGCAGGTGAGAGGAGCGAACGGAAATGCCAATGGCCCTGCCGGTCGTGTCTTGCAGGAGTTTGGAAGCAGCATCCACGGTGCTCGGTAGAATGGCGGAGGTGTGATGGATGGTTTTTTTTCCCCTTCGTTTCCTATTCTTCCTTTTTTCTTCCCCTTTCTCGTTTTTAGTTGTAATTCACGGGAGCTTCTTTTTCAGATTTCTTTTCTGTTGCAGTTTATTTCTTTCATTTCGCTTACATTCCTTTTGTTTCTAGCATCGCCAATGGTATTATTGCATTACATGTTTTTCCAAGGATTAGCACAAAGGGGAAACAAAAAGCAAACACACATTCGGCATTTTGGCTTTTATACCCTTCTCATTTCTTCGTTCTTCCTGTTGTTGGGTCGATTTCTGTCGCATTGTCGCATGGTGTTTATCGTGTATCTGGGGTTGTCTTTGTCACTCACTTCATTTTATATTTCTCTTTGCTCTTGTTTCCTTAGGTTCGTGATAGATAAAATAAGAAGCATATAATGCATGTAATTATTTGTCAAATTTTACTCTCGAATACGTGGCCGCGAGAACATTAGGTTTGGTTAATATGTAAATGCGTATTATTTGCAGCCAGAGAAGCAAATGAAATATAACAGCAACATCTCCTCACAAGCAACAACCCAGGCACGTCGATAATCACTAAACTTTTATCTCTCCACTTGTGCTAGTGCTTCATGCCCGCCGTTCTCCTAGCAAAATAGAAAGCAAGCAATTTGCATATAAGAAAAATATTCACTGCCCCTGATGCCCTGCTTTAGATAGATGGCATTTCCCCGGATCCCAAAACGCCTACTCCCTTGACAATACCAAAGCTAACAACAAAACAGCAAAGACAATGCAACTTAAAAAGGACAAATCATATTAAAATAATTAAAAAAGACAAAGAAATTTAAGAAACTCCAGTGCAATGCAGTCGTGCTTCCTCTTCTGCGGGAGGGTATCATATCGGGTTGATGCTTCTGCTGAAAGTACAAAATAACAAAAAAAGGCCCATCCAAGAACACCTATGTGCACAAGAAACGAGACAGGTCTAGGCGGCTACTTGAAGTGCTCTGGTTTTCTTCCGACCTCTCTGGAACGTCACCATCCTCATCTTCCGCGTCGCTGTCGGGAACGATTTGGTCTTCGCTGCCCTGGACACGATTGAGCGCCGCCACTTCGTCCAAGTCGGCAGGAGGAAGGGGTACAAATGACGGATTGACAGGTGTAGACGCCTCCATACTCCGCCGTATTTTTTTTGTGTTGTTTCGTGGCCGCTCCGGCCGAGCTGCCGACGTTGCTTCCACAAGCTCGCCGAGGCTCATTCTTGGACCCTTCCCTGGCCGCCGTGCGCCTTGCCGCCCAGAAGTCGAAGGTGGCGTGAGAATGTCTGGCCGGTTAGTTGTCGTGGGCTCGTGGTTATCCACGAAGCTTGATTCTGGCGTGGGCAATCCATGAGCCATCTGTGCTCCACCAGCATACGAGAACCGGTTCAGAGACAACCGACTCGCTGGTGTTGCCCCTGTCTTCTTCAAGGCACTCTTCTTCGCTGAGTGGGTGTTTTGGGTGACTGGGCTTGCAGGAACCTCAATCCCGTCACTGCCTGGAATAAAATCACAGGCTTCTGTGGCCTGCGTGTCCTCAAAAACCCGCACTGTGGATCGTGTTGCTTTGCCCGACATTTGCGTGTCCCAATCGTCCAGATCAGGCAGACTCAACATAGCCTCTTCAACGGAATCGTCCGACATAAGGAAGGCATCCGTGTGACGGCTGGTCTTTTTAGCCAAAGGGGACGCAAATGTAGCGGTAGCGGCGGTGGGGAAATATTTGCTTCGCTCCAAGCTCTTCGTTGGCGGGCTGGCAGCGTCAGGCCCATCATGGTAGAGCCTTGCCTTCTTTTGCGGCCTGGTTGACGAGGATGGGGTACCCTGCGGCACACTCTGAGATAGAGACAGGGACCGAGACGATGGTGGCAGCATCGAAGAGGTTTTGCGCCGGTTTGCAGCGGTGGCTGTAGAAGAAGGTGACGATCCAAGCTGCAAAAGGCTGGAGAGGGGCTCTGTTTGTCTCCGTCGTAGCCGTGGGCTTTCTGTAATGGAGGATACAGGGCGTGAAGGCCCGGCTGGTTGAGAATTAAGCGATGTACGGCCACCTTCGACGTACGGCCGTGGGAGCGGAAATACACGAGGCGCCAGCCCATTTTGCGTCAATGCCGCAACCTGCTGCCGGTCGACAGCAAAGCAATTTGGGTCCATTGCACCCAACGGAATCCGTTGCGCCGATTCGCGGCGCTTGCCAAAATACTCATTGATCGGCTTGCCAAACGGCTGCTGATTTTGTGTATTGCGGAAGGCGGGCGAGAAAGGCGAACCGTTCATTCCAGCGTTGCTGCTCGCCCTCCGCTTCTTCCCCGGAGACAGGGGCAAAACGATGGGTTCCTTTGTCATAGGGTTTAGGGCACCTAGAGCAACACCCCGCGCGACATCGTGGTCGATCTTGTGGCCGATGAAGCGCATCTCGTCGACATCCATACCATTTGTAGGCTCCGACAGCAACACAAGCTCCTGCTTGACAGGACAAAACACACGCTGGTGGAGAAAGGTCAACTCGGCCTGGCGAAACGCGGCCAGGTAGTTTTCAGACACTTTGAATTTTCCGTCGAACTGCAGCATACGAACAACCTTTTCGACGGTCTTGTGTTTCCGAATCATGCGGTAGGCGGTCTTGAGGCCAATGTTGCCGATGCCATCCAAGTAGTCACAGCCACTGAGGATCGCCATGTGACGGAACTCCTTGTCGGTCCAATCTGTCAGGGAGATCTCTCGACAGGCGCAGAATTCGCGACGGTTGATTTCAATGCAGTGTCCCTGCATATCCAGCTTCGTCAACAGGCGCTTGGCTCCGAATACGAGAAGATCCGAATCTTCGGAGAGGATGCCGGTGACGAGCCCCTGGCGTTCGAGATACACCATCTGGGCATCGGCCTCGTACGGGGCAACGATGTAAGGGAGGCCCAGCTTCTTGAGCTCTTCGATTAGATGGCAGGCCATTTCCGGCGTGACGTCGATTGCCTTCTGGAATTCGAGAAAGGCCTGCTTGGGGTTGCCGGCATTGATCAGTTCCTGACCGGCCTTGCGGCTGTCCTCTCGGCGCTTAGCACGAGATGCTTCAGTGGCAGCCTTGCTGGGCAGAAAGTCGCCATCAAAGACGAGGTAGGGCGTGACGCCGAAATGCTGGACCATCCGGACACGGTGGAGAACGCTGTCGACGTATTTCCGTGTCGGGCGGCCCTGGGCCAGCTCCATGGCACAGCTGATGGCACCGCGGTGCAGCCACCCGTAGGCGTCGACGGCAAAGGTCTCGCCGGCATATTTCTTGAGCTCGGTCGGCCTCTGGATGGACTTGAGAAGGGGGAGTAATCCTAGGCCGGGAGTTAGCAGGAGCGGGCAGAAAAAGCAGAACAAAACCGGGACTGCGTACCTGAGATGCCCATCCTGAGGACGTGCCGCTGGCGGCGACCGGCAGCAAGGGGGGGTAGATGAGAGACGGAGAGCCGGAGAGCAGCGTCTGCAGAGCTTGACTCAAGCGGCCATCCGTTGTTTCTAGGGTGCCGACGTGATCGAGGCCGTGACGGCTGGCGCTGTAGCCGTGGCAATGGATTGTGTCGTCGTCGAGATTCACGTTGATGGCGACGAAATGGAGGAAATGGGGTGACAAGAACACGCTGGCGGCGATACAGAAGAATGCTATGGCGGGCGGCTATTCGTACAGTCCAAGACGCGTCGGTTCAAAAGAGCAAGAGTAACAAATGGTGGCAAGCTGCGACGCGTAGATATGTCTAAAGCAGCCGGAAGACAAGAAGCCGTGGAGAAGCCAAAACGAATGGCAAAATCGAGCGAGAGAGGGAAGAATGCAACGCACACAACTGGCACAGGTGTCTAGAGTCGGTGAGGGAAGAGGGAGTGCTCCTTCCTTTTCGGCCGTGGACGCGGCGAGACAGGAGGGAAGGCGCTGCTCCGCGTCGAGGTGGGGAGGCGAGGTGGAGGTGGTTGCCGTTCCTGGGCTACTACAGCACTCTACACGAGGAAGAAGCCACCGCCCACAGGGCTTGGACGCCACGGCCAAGGAAGGAGCCATTTTGGCACGACGTGCAAAGCGCGTCCCAGCGCGTGCCGGGTCTCTCTTCCCAATCGGGACTAGTGGGCCGCGGCCCGGTATTTCCAGGGCAACTGGAATTGGTCGATCGCCCCTCCCCCACTAAGAAGCGCCCATTAAAGTCCCGCCAAAAAAGAGTAAAAAAAGTGCTAAAGAAAAAAACTCAGATTGAAGATAGCTGCAATCTGCAAATCTGCGCACAGATACGCAGCCAACTCTACAACCAAGTCCATTTCCACACCACCACAACGCACATCCACGATGGCAAAGACGCTCGAGAAGACACGCAAGCAGATCCAGAAGAAGAAGGGGCCTCTGGGGACCTTGCACGCAGGGTCGCGCGACTCGCGACGGCTGAACAAAGCTATTGTTCGCGACGGACGCCTCGAGAAACTTGCCTCGACCAGGAGAAAACAGGAACGGCCAACGGGTACGAACGAGCCCTTGGCTGAGTTATTGACTGCTTTTTCTTTTCGATCGATAACTGACTTGCATAGTTGATCGTGCTCGCTTTTTCCAGGAAACGATCCGCGAGACGGGCATCGAGACATTTGATGCCGAACAGTTCCAGGCTGCCGTCACAAGGTGCGCCCACTCGGTTACATTTTCCCATCTTATTTGTGCAATAATGGAAGAGAGGATGCTAACTGAACAGCTTCGTGCACCATTACGACGAGGAGATGGCCGAGCTGAAGCGGACTCGTCGTGCAGGCAGGCCAGCCAGCACACGGGAGGACTTGCTCAAGGTCAAAATTGCTGCCTTGGAGAAGGAGTTTCAGAACGGCTTCTGTAAGTTTTCGACCCGGAGAAAAGGACCAGGTTGTGAAAGAGGTCGAGAATCGGGCTGGGGAGGATGGGGGGCTTGGAACGACAAACGCATCCTCCATAGTTTTTCAGTGCGCTAACCATCAGCAGTGGTTCCCGACCTCACCAACAAGGACAATGTCTCTGCTCTGGAGCAATGGGAGGGCTCGTGGTCACAGCTGAACAGTCTCAGCTGGGTGCGCATCACGGACGCAGGTGCTGTGCGGCCGGCGGCGTTTCCTCCGAACAAGGACTAGAGCCCCAGTGCGAGCCCCATCGCCTGCTCGAGAGACATGGACAAACGGACGACATCAAACAGAACAGATGTACCACGCACCATGCAGCGTACAGAACACAAGGCACAGAACACACAGCGATGGCAAACAGCAAGCGGGCCACACCTGCAGGTCTTTGGGAGGCGGCCGTTTGTGCTTAAGCGCCCCTGCTCTTCAAACCTCAAACCTGTCTCCGATGGCGTGCCCGACTGCCTGTCCGACAGCATGGCGCAACTGCCCGAGTGCCCGAGCACCCGACGCTGCTCATGTCGCCTCACTTCGGGTTGGACCTGTTCCCGGCGGATTAGCGGGACAAATCGGGCAGGTTGAGCATGGCCCAAGACTGCCCGCAAACTCGGAACGTCGTAGTGTGAGAGAAGGAGACTACACTGCCTGCGGGCCGGCTGCAAGAGTCGGACAGCTGTCCATCCGCACAAGACGGGGGGTATGACAATCCTCTCCTGCAGGCCGTCGCCGCGGTGTTGCTGCCCTGTCGGCTATGCACAGCTTGCGCCGTGCGGCCCTCCCTCTCTCCGGCTTCTCTGCACTTCCCCTTGACGAGCAATTTACGCAGTGCTGGCGTCCCACAACTTCAGTCTTCTCTTTCTCCCTCTTTCTCATGTTATGTTTCTTCCCTCCCTCCCTCCGTTGTCAGGCATATGTCTTCTCTGCACATCCCGGTTACCAGACGGGTATAGCGAGTTCTCTTGCTACCGGAACACATGGATAGACACATATGCAAATACAAATGTGAAATTCATGCTATGTCCGCGTTTGAAATAGTCTACCTAATTGAAGTTTCCGAAACCGTTCTGCTCACAACATCCTTTTCACTGATTTCTTGGGTTTTTTTTCTCTTTCTTTCCCCCTCCCGGTGTCTCGTGCTTTTTTGCCAGGTTGCCCTATGTCCCAGCCCCTTTGATGTCTTGCTTCAGAGCGAGGCTACTGTTGTGCTACGCAGTCTGCGCCCTCGATTGACGCGGCCAAGTCTAGCCTCAGGGTCAGCAAGCCCGCTGCTCTGACCCGCCGCAGATGTGCGTCTCCTGTCCGTCCCACGACCTGCCTCCGGACGGGGCTTCTTCTGGGAACACAAGGTCAAGCCACAATAAAGAAACGCGGCAGCTATCCGAACCAAATCGAAACGTGGAAGGCTATGCAAGACAAGGGAAGCACGCCGGCCGTCGCTGGCGACCATGCGCCGCCCGGAAGTAGGGGTGCTGCTGCTTCGCTGTCTTTCTTTTATTTACTTGAAACGGATTTGCTCTCTGGCCTTTGCATTTTCTGCTTCTCTCAG
Organism: Sporothrix brunneoviolacea; assembly: GCA_021396205.1. Classification (NCBI taxonomy): domain Eukaryota; kingdom Fungi; phylum Ascomycota; class Sordariomycetes; order Ophiostomatales; family Ophiostomataceae; genus Sporothrix; species Sporothrix brunneoviolacea. The sequence goes on along the minus strand of WNYD01000025.1, from coordinate 35,467 downwards.
ACTGTTTCTCACCGTCATCGGTTTTATTTTAGGTTTTCCTTTCTCCCTGGCCAGTAGACGTGTTACAACCCTGTATGGAAACGGCGGACTCTATTTTCTCCGCCGCTCTCTGTGCCTGCCTTCTTTCTCTCCTTTCACCTTGTGCCGAGTTACCTTGGGCTGACAGGGTTCTTCTGTCTCTCAATTTTCTGTGCCCCTACTCCCACTGCATCGTATGTCCAGAATCATTCTCGCTGCGTTGTCCTTGTCTCTCCTGGCCTCCTCATGCATGATGCTGCAGGCCAGGACGTGCATGATCATATGTGCACAACGGAACCCCAGCAGGTAATTACCCATCTTCTTTTGTTCTTCCGCTCTTATACCTTCCCAGAAGCACAAGCGGCTGTCTGACAAAAGAGGAGGCCGTGGGTAGGTGGGGGCGCACTCGATTGGGAGCGGCAACTTCTGTGCTTCTCGAAGTCGACTAATGGAAAAGAACATGTGGGCCTGTGCACAAAGAGAGACACTTGCTGGCAGACGTATACAAACCTGGTTCAAGTTGCAATCATTCAACCCACGCACACGCAAAGTCGCTGTCTCTGTCCCAGACGTCACTCAGGGTCGGCCCACTGGATGCAGTCTAGGAGAAGAGGACCTCGCGATGCTCTCTCTTGCTCGCTGTTCCGCCTGCGCCGTAGTACGCGGACTAGAGGAGAGGAAGAGCAGAAGCGGGCGAAGAGACCGTGTTCGTAAGATGGAGGGGACGAAGTAGGAAGAGACGCAAGACAACCCCAGCTCGACGAGCGGTTTACTGTACTCGCCAAATACCCTGTCTCTCCCCACATCGCCAGGGAAAAGAGCCTCGAAGGATTATCCGCCTGCTACGAGTACGAGCAAGCGTCTTCATTCCTTGCCCCTGATGACACGCAACTCTCGGGAGCCACTCATCCTTCCCGCGAGAACGGCCCCTCATAAATATTGTCCCCCCCCCCTTCCTTCGGCTGCTCGACTTGAAGCGGAGGAGCCAAGGAACCGAAAGATGAATCAAAGCAATCAATCAACTCGGTGGCTAGCTGACCGAGTGCCTAAAAAGCAATACAATCTCGCAGTGCAGACCGACTTCGCTACCAAGTATGTACCTCTCTTCTTGTTTGGCTTTTGTCGGAGACAGGCGCCGAGCTAACACGCTCAGCTAACATGTGCCTCTACATCTCGCACATCCGTGTCTGCTGTCTCTGCAGCCACGAAGATACTGTGCTCATCTCCGAGAGCCTCTGCCCCGTTGCCCGCCGCAGCGGCGTCTTTGGCAGCTGCGGCACCGGGCCGGGCACGCAGCGCAGCCCAACGCGCTACCAGTGCTGGGGATGCAAAGAAGCGTGCGACTTGCGGATGAACCGGACGCCGACAGCGCGGCGGCGGATCAGTCTGAAGTGAGCGATTAGCTGTAGAGCAACAGGCAGCCCGAGGAAAGGACAACAGCAAGGCTGGGCACAAAACGGCGGCGGGAACAAAGGCATGCAGGACCATAGCGAAGAGAGAGCCGGCCTCCGTCTAGATCAAAAGGGAGCTTGGCCACATACACTATAGATAGGGCGTTTTCATCTTTTTGGGGATGGGGGTTACGGGTATATCAAATGGGCTGACAATCAGAGGTTGGAACGGGCATCAACATGTGATTTTGGATAACCAAGGGATTTGGGGGTTTGGTTCTGGTTGGCGCATTGTGATTGCTCTTGTTTGATAGGGAGGTAAAACCATACGCAAAATAGGTATTGTTAATGAGGCGGATGGCCGCTTACTCATCAAGCGGAGAGCCGTTTCTTTGACCAGCCGATGCTAGTGGGTACTTGAGGCCCGTGCACTTTTACAGCTAAAGAAAAAAAAAATGGGCGAAGCTCTGGAAGATTTTCAGAAGCTTTTTTCGACTTCGAATCTGGACTGCCAAAATTTCGTCTCTTTTATCCCCCTACACTGTGTCGAAACCCGATCCCCCTTCTCCCTTTTCTTGTTGTCTCTGACACACACCCACTAGCACAATGATGTCCCTGCGCGCATTCTCCCGCGCCGCGCCCCGTGCGGCCGCCCGCTTCAGCAGCGCGCCCGCCGCCCTGCGGACGTCCCTTGCTTCGGCGGCCCGCCCGTCGACCTTCCTGGCCAGCGGTGGTCTGCGGTCCGCCGCGGTGACCCGGGCCGGCGTGTCCGCATTCTCGTCTGCGGCCGCCCGCCGGGCCCCGGCCAACACCGAGGTCGACGAGGAGCTGTCGTCCAAGCTGGCGAGCGAGATCCAGTTCGAGACGGAGATTCGCGAGAACGAGCCGGAGGCGACGAGCGTCAAGGACTTTTTGGAGAGCGGGCTGTTTGAGGTGGAGGACGTGGCCGGCCGCGAGGAGGTCGTTCTGCGCCGGACCTACGGCAATGAGAAGTAAGCGGGCCTTGAGAGAGAGAAATGCAGCAATCAAGGGCAAGAGCGAAAGCCAAAAAAAAAAGAAGAAAAGAAAAAAAGTGGCCGCTAACAATCCGACCTAGGATCACCGTGACGTTCTCGATTGCCGACCTGGCCAACTACGACCCCGAGATCTACGACGAGGACGCCGCGCTGGCCGACGAGGACGTGGAGGGCGGCGGCAGCTCTGGCCGCAAGGGCCAGGCCGAGGAGGCCGGCGCCGAGGAGGCCGACGAGGAGGCCGACCTGGACGCGGACTCGGCGGCCGTGCCGTGCCGCCTGTCGATCGTGGTCGAGAAGCCGGGCCAGGGCGCGCTGAGCGTCGAGGCGACGGCGCAGGACGGCGCGCTGGTGGTGGACAACCTGTACTACTACAAGGACGCGGCGCTCGCGCACGAGGCGTCGGCGGAGTCGGCGCACGCCGCGCAGCAGGTGTACCCGGGCCCCGCGTTCGGCAGCCTGGACGAGGACCTGCAGGTGCTGCTGGACCGGTACCTGGAGGAGCGGGGCATCACGCAGGCGCTGGCGGTGTTCGTGCCGGACTACCTGGACGCGAAGGAGCAGCGGGAGTACCTGGGCTTCCTCAACAACCTCAAGACGTTTGTGGATGCGTAAGGTGCGTGGCACACCACGCCGGCTGGAATGAAGAAGAAACAGAGCAGATGCAGAAGCTTTTATGATGCCAAGTTGGAAATTGGGCGGAACGGCGTATATGATCCTCACTCTTGAAAGAAACGAACCAAAAAAAGGTGTACGATAGCTGGGAACCACGATCTTTGACCTGTTTTTACGATCATTCTTTGTTTGGGGGCGGTTGCTCTGCATTGAGAAGCAACCTTCTATTGTTACTGGTTTAAAAAAATTCTAAAATACCTCTCTCTCTCTCTCGTATGCTTCGCGTGCCTTGTCAGTATCGTCATGAGATATTCGTTATATTCAGGTCGATCGACTTTGGAACGTAGAAACAGCAGACAAGAGATAACCAAAAGACCAAGCCAGCCCTCGTTTCCTCCTCTGCTCTTCGATCTCGACGGTATGTGCGACATACCCTGCTCTGTCCCTCAGAGAGAAAAGGCAACTGTGAAACGAGGGAATAGAGATGCAAACAGCAACAAACAAAAAGAAGAAAAACGCCAAAATCATGTACTAAGCCGGGGAGTCTCCACCGTACTGGCTGCTCCCTCGCTGCCCCTCCTCTATAAACATCCTGTATCTTTCAGATCTAATAGATATACTTTAAAAAAACAAAGCAACCCGCACCAAGGACTATGCAACCCCCTTTCTACATTTGCACACGGCGGATGCCATCCTTGCCGTTCCGTGCGTTTCAAACAGCTTCTTCGGTCGTTTCATCGGAAGCAGGGTCCGGGGCTACGTCCAAAGACGAGCCGCCATCCACGATTCCGTCCAGGCTCCAGTCGCCCTTCTGCGCCCGCTCCAGCACCAGGCGGCCCTTGTCCGACAGCTCGGGCTTGCCGCCATTGCCGGTCACCTGCGCGAAGAACACGGGCTTCCAGACCTCGCCGGTGCGCTCGCGCTCGCGGGCCTTTTCGCGCTGGCGCTCTTCCAGCTCCTGCTTGATGGTCGTCGCCTTGGAGAACTGTTTTGAGTGGATGGCCTTGGTGACCTGGCCCCACAGCTGCAGCGACTCGTTCTCGAGCTGCTGCTCGTCCGGTGGGACGACCTTGGGGGCCACGGTGAGGGGCGCAATGTCGATGATGGTCGTTTGGCTTTCGACGGGTTGCAAGTTCTGTGTCTTATTGTTAGAATCAGTGACGATCAAAGTTGGAGCAAGATCACAACATACAAATGCCTTGGGCCCCATTGTGAACGAAACCTTCTCCTTCCAGGCTCCGTTTAACCGCACGAGGACGTCCTCGTCTGGCACGTCGCCGATGCGCGTCTTGTCGTCGTTTTCTGGGTCGTAGCGGAAGATGACGCCGTCGACTTTGTTGGTGGACCGGCCGAGCCAGCCCGCGTCGTAGTACTGCAGGATGGCCTTGAGCTTCGTCTCGGGGCAGGTGATGTAGGCGAAATCGCCGACGCTGACGCTAAGAGCGCCGCGCAGGAGGCCGCCTAGGTGGGCTGCCGGGTGGGTGAGCTGGTAGGTCTCGTTGTCGCGGTTCTCGAGCGTGATGAAGATGCCCAAGTTGTGCTCGCCGGGCATGACCTTGATGCTGGTGCCGGTGAACTTGGCAGTGATCTGGTCGAAGCCGCGGGCGTGCAGGCCGCGCTCGGGGCAGCTGATGTAGAAGGCGCTGACGGGCGGGTGGTGCGATGTCTGCTCGGTGAGGTAGGATACCCGGACCTGCGGGTTCTGTGGGTTGGAGCCGGTCTGGGGCACGGAGAGGTTGGGGGTGGAGGCACCGCCGTTGGCGCTCTTGGAGCTGCCGAGGGACGCGATCGACTTTACGCTGGATGCCGAGCTGGATGCTGCGGTCCCGTTGGCGGTCCCGTTGACGGACGTCGTGGCGCCGTTGAGGCCGACGCCACCGGGAAGCTCCTGGTGGACGATGGGCGGAGCATTGTCTTCGGCGTCCCAGTTGCAGCGGAAGAACTCGCCGAGGCAGGAGTTGTAGGGCTTGCACGGGCGGCCCTTGGCGTACTTCAGGTCTTTGGTGAACCAGAAGCGGAGCACCTCGAGCATGCGATCCAGCGGCTCGTCCGAGGTGCCGATGGCGATGAAGGTGTTGGGCGCGTCGAGGTAGTTCCAGTATTCGAGGTTGGGGGTGGGCTCGAGCAGCTGCGACGGCAGCGAGAAGCGCACGGAGGCGAGATCAGACACGCCGATAAATCTGGAGGAGACGGTTAGTCCGCGCGAGCGATGCCGGCAGCGCTGGCGACCAGGATGGTGGAGAGTGCTCACTTCTTCAAGATGCCCAGAAACGTCCGCAGCTTGGAGCCATCGCTGTGGTTCTCCTCGGTGTGCTCGGCCACCTCAGCCATGCTGGCAGGAATAGAAGAGCAGTTGTCTCTGGGACGGAATATGCGATGGTGAGAGAAGGCGGAGGATGGGAATGGACGACGAGGCCGTTGCAAGCTGCTTGTGGCGAATGGAAGTTGTCGAAGGCTTTTCTTTTTTATGGCGGAACGGGCGCTGAGCGGTGTCGCGGAGGCGGGGCTAGATAAGTCGGATGGCAGAACTAAGAGACGGGGAAGGGAGGGGAGAGAAGAGAGACAAAGGAGAAAGGGGAAGAAACGGGAACAAGAGCAGAACCACTAAAACAATGCCGCGAGGAGAGTGAAACGGGGAAACACAGGAGAGAAAAGACAAAGGAAGCAAAAGAGAACAGGAACAAGGTGTTGTTGGCGCGGCAAGCGTCGAAAGCCAAGCAATTCCGTCTTCGTTTCACGATTGATTGGCGGCTGCCGTAAAAGGGCAAAAAAACTGTAGCGCACGCGCGGCAAGCACTAAAAACGGCAGGAGCGAAGGCAAATCGAAGCAGGCAAAGAGCAGCGGACGAGGCAAGAACGAACCAACCAGCTAGAGAGCACGAAGACGGCGACGGCAAGAGCGATGGATGGGCTGGCTAGATCGAGTGTCCTCTTCGACCCCTCTTTCCTCTTTTACTTAATCTCGGCCGCTAGTCGGCGCTTGCGCGATAAGCTGATAAGAAATATTGAGCTGAAAGGTCCCAAAATGGGCGGCTCGAGAAGATGGAAGAAGAACAAGTAATAAGGGGGGAGGAAGAGAAGAGGAAGAAAACAAAATAAAGACGAAGCAAGAAAGGGAGGATTGGGAATAGAAAACAAGCCAGTTGGCCAGTGCCGATCCCGCGGTCGCCGTGCGAACTGCATCCGAGCTGAGCATTCCTCGTGATCGCCTCCCGGTTCCGTTTTTGGTATCTTCTCTTCTTCCCAATTTCTCTTTCTCTCTTTTCCTCTTTTTTATTTGCTTTTATTTTTTTATTTTTTATTTTTACCCTCTATTCTGCTCGTGCTATGCCTCTGCTCGCCTCTTGCCCTTCCCTGTCGCGGCGTTGAAGCCTCGTGCTCCCATCCAAAGCCTTGCCGCCTCGCAAGCCAATCATTTGGCCACGGGCTGGAAAGGGCGGACTCTAACAGTCGAACGAGGAGCGCCGGCGACAGCACATGGGCACGTCCTTTGTGGGAAATGGCTGCTTGTTCCATTTCCATTGCGGTGCAAGCCATTCTCCATTGTCTTGCTCGTCCCATGAGGCGTCTCCCTTGCGTCTTTGATGAGCGGTGGAGACACAGTGCTGCGTTTCGAACGCCGAGAAAAGGCACTCGATCGAGATATTCCGTCCTTTCATATAACAAGCACAGTATGGACTAGACTGTACTCGTACGAGTAGTGGCTGACCTAATAGCCGCTGCGTTGCCGACGACTTGATCAGCGCTGCTTCGATTTGCCGGAAATCTGACGAGCCGCCGAAAGTAAACAAGCAAAAAGGGGGCATGTCTACGGGATATAAAAAATAATGTTCGTTCTATCCTACGGTAAAAGTTCTGCTGTTGCTTTTCTTTCTTCAGAAGGCGTTTATCTGGCCTCCGTTAAAATTTGACGTGCACGAAAGGGTGCATTGTATGATCGCTCTCCATCCACGAGCACCACAGCTTCTTTTTTTCTTCTGCAGTATGACAAGTACTTATGCTTGATTTATATTTGGGGAGGAGGGGGGAGGGACGATTAGCAGCACTGAGTTTTTGGCTTTTCGGCCACAGTTTGGACTCGCCTCGCTGCTAGAGGCTTCCGTACTAAAGGGGGGGAAAAAGTGTGCTCAAAGGCAACGTACCGCCTTGCTGCATTTTCATTTTAGTTCACCTACGAGCATCCACTATGTTTATTTGTTTAAAACCTATAGTTCCCATTACATTGTTCTTCGTGGAAGTTGCCATCGACGGTCTCGTCTGGGAGGAGGCGGAGTCTGGCGGTGGGAATGCCGGGTGATGATAGTCGGGGCCGGCACAACGGCGATATTCTACCACAGTAAATATTTAACGTTATTGTCTTTAACTTCACTGTGACTACGTAGACCTCTTATGCATCAATTTATCATCAAAACTATGCACGGAGCACTCTTAAAACCCTGAAGAAGACGCCCAGCCATTCACTACACCAAGGGTCTATCCGGATTGCGCAGTCTAACGTGGCCCGGACCGCGAATCTGCGAGATCCAGTCAGATGGAATGAGAAACCCATTTACTCCCCCTCCCTCATCGTCGATGATAGAGGCGGGGTTGCCTTGTTTCTGACTAGATGCGTCTGGCTGCAGCACATCTCTTTTCCGCGGTGGAAAGCAAGTTTGCCGATCGTTCTGGCCAGACCTGGCCATGTTCTGTCCTCTCTCCTCTCTGCAGGGCCGCTTCTCGCACCTCATTACATCTGCCCATCCATCCGATCTACCGACGCTGGGTTAGGGGTGTCGGCAGGGCGAAGCGCGTGCAGCATCTGGTGAGGGAGATTTGACCAAGCTGCAAAAGGGGAGGGGAGGATTCAGCTGGAAGACAGGATTCTCTCGGAACTGTTCCGATACGATCGTGTGTCTTCTATTACGGCGAAAATAGTGCCGCAATGTGCGGTGCGGTGGGCACAGCAGGAGCCTGACCTGCAGAAATAAAAATAAAAATTAGCATCCTCATTTGTAAATTCGTGAGATATTTTTATATTCCAACGGAAGCCTCATGAGCTCGTTATGGGCTTGGTCGATTGCATATCGTATTGGTGAAGTGCTTTTGAAGCGTTACGACGAGCGTCGAGACGCTCTCCTGCTAGGCAAGGATGCGCATTTTACGCAGTCTGAGCATATGTGTTTTACGTCACTCGAGGGCTATGGGATCTCTCAATCTCTTTCTCTCCTACATGAGAAGAGAGGTGCTTGCCACACTTGCCTGGCTGCGTCTTGTTGGCATATTAAAGACAAAAATACCAACTTAATTAGACTTGCGTAGCGCCGGGGCCGGAGGTTGGCTTTCTCGGTCGCCAGGGTAAAATTTAACTACGAGCATAAAAGCAATTTCTCGTATTTTCCGCGGACATCTGCTCGTAGCTCTGAAGGAACGGATGCAGATAGAGGCGATCTTCTCTACCTTGATGCTACGAGTGCAGATCGTTGCAACTACGAATATACCACTACATATCATTTGCTTCTCTCTCAATTACGAGTAAACAAAAATACCAAACGGCAACTGTTTTTATAAAACCTAAACTGCTTCATCACGTCTATCATGGCTATCAAGGGCCCGGCCTTCCTTCTGTATCTAACGACAGCTGCAAGGATTTGATCAAATGTGCTACGAGAATTCGATTTCGGTCACGTTATGATGCCTGTGGCGAGTTCATAGCAAGCTCTTGGGTGAAACTGTTTTTCTGCCTAAGCCAGAAGAAGCCGGCTCAACTTTAATTGCTGCTCGAGAACCACATATGCTCTCTCAATCTCCCGAGGTGAAGACGTCACCTTCACCTCCCTCTACTGTTTAGTTTTTATTGCTTGTCTATACGCTCGCACCTTCTCCAGCCGTGTCATATACTTTCTGTGGGGCGTGGATGTATTCTACGACAACTACCTCTTTTTCCACCCTCGTCTGTAAACAGAAAGTGTGTGAAATACGAACACAAGAAATCAATTGAGCCATTGTAGATTGCCACTGAAGATGACCCGTTCACCACGGCTTGTTCTCATGTCCTATTTCGGTTTCCTTCTGTTTCTTGCTAATCTATCCTCTGTTTCTCTATTTTAAGCGCATTCTTCCACCACGGAAGAGTTCTCAAAAACAGCAAAGATCGACATTGGACGAGAGACGGGAATTCTGGAAAGAAGGGGGCGTACACGGGAGAGGGGGTGTTGGTGGAGTGGCTAGAAGCGAGTCGTATACTCGTAGGAAGGAGACGACGGTTTGCGCATTCATTTTCTGGGACACGCAACATGTTAGATTAATGCTACCCGCTGCTTCTGTCAAAGGGAACAAGGGGGGTGGCACGCCGGATGATAGGGGGGTGCTTTCTGGGAGACAGACAACGGGGGCGTGGGAGCGCTGTGGCCCCGGGATCAGGGGGCACGGCATCTGACAGTCGTCGGCATAAAGACGGGACGGAACAGAAAATGATAGAACAGAGAGAAGTAGGTAGGCGAAGAGAGAGAAGGCAGCGAAGGGGAGAAAAAGAGAGGTAAAAAAAAATACAGTTTAATTTTTTCTGCTTCAATCTCTTTCACCAAAGGTTCATACGACCGCACTCTCTAGTTTCCATCACCGCGAGCATCATCCAAATAAGGGCCTAAAGAAAGATATGGTTTAATCTACTAGCTACGAGGTCCTTTCCACAGTATAGCCCGAGGCTGTACTTGTAAGTTGCTCTGCATACTGACCGCTACTGCCCCGTCTTTTTGGCTCATGGCGTTTGCCAGCCACCATCGCGATCTTGCTCCCCCCTCGGCACACGCCCTATGAGAAGAAAATGCTGCATATGGTGTATCGCCGCAAATGGGACGCCCATGGGACGCCCTCTAAGCGAACGCCCTTCCTGCCTTGGTTTGCTGGGTTTTGCAGTTTCTTCCCCAATGGGATTTGCAAGAATCCCATATAGCAGGCCATGCACATAATAGTGGTATACGATACGGAGTATCCAATACGGTGTAGGATAGGGAATTGCTACGCACAGCATGCTCTACGCTACCATCGGGCGGCCGAGGGTGGGTCGACAGATGCAACTGCAAATGTCATCGTGCAGGACGAACATTCGATAACGTGTGTCTGTGGCCAAATGAGATGCGATGGGTTGAAGGAGAGGTCGAGAATAGTGGCAGAATGAAAAAAAAAATTCGGCAACGAGACAAAAAAACGGTGAGTGCCGGGCAAGTAACAGCAGATATTCGACGCAGGGCGGAGAGGTATAGAAAAAGCAAGTTGTCGACCCTGTGCAGTTGCAATTGCTACGCTGCGGTGGACGGGCAAAAAAAAAGAAGAAGAGAAAATGAGATTTTGCTGATATCAAATGGAAAAATGGGAGAAGAAAAAAATGACAGTTTCCGCATTGACAGGGGTTTGTAAGAGATGGCAAGCAGCGAGGCAAAAGGCAAGACCAATCTGTGGACATCAGACCCAAAAACAAAACAATGATTGACATTGTTGCATTGGCGACCGCGTCTCTGAAGCAAAAATAGCATGGCAAGGGGCTCCTGCGGACGGTGTCCATCGAGATTGGCATGGACAGATGCCCATTTTTTTTTTTTTTGCTGCAGCACAGCCTCCCCCTTTCCACTCCCTGCGTGGTGCCTCTGGGTGCCTATCAGCAGGAGGTAGCTTTGGATGGGCTCGTAAAAAATGGTGATTTCTAGCGCAGCATGTCACAGTGCAGAAGCGTGCAGACGCGTGCAGGTGAGCAGAGCGTTGGGCAATATCGACAGATGCGCAGGTGTGGATGCACGGCCAAGACGAGTAAACAGCAACGGCAAGAGCGTTCCTGACGATGACGTCATGTGCAAGACGGGGAGCCATATGAAGGCAATCTGATAGGCGAGAGGGAACTGCGGAGGACTACTCGTAAGTGAAGGCACGGGAGACGCGCTCGAAAAAGGAAAGCGCATATGTCGCAATTAGTGCGATTTGCTGTCTCTGAATGCCTTTTGCCCGCTGGACGCAGAGCTGCATGCAGTTCTGCATGCAGAAGTGCATACTTGTATTTCTGTTTTTGATTGCGGTCGTTTCAGCGGCTCAGGTGGGGTAAACAGCAGGTCTCCAGTACCCGCGTCGAGCGGGTGGCCGAGACGGAAGCGGAGGTCGCGAGTACTCGCGCGGAGCACGAAAGCGCATTCTCACTCGCACAGTAGCTGCAGGCGACGACGCAGAGAGGAAACGAAGCCAGACGATGGAGCAGCCTGTGGGCGGGTAAAACGGGCTTTTCCCCACAGACGATGGGTTCAAATGGAGAAATGACATCATTTAGGGTTGGTGGTCTGCTGTCTGGTGGTTTGTTTAAGGAAGGAGGGGGGCCATTCTGCGGGAGCAATTTCTGTGCTACTCCATAGTTCGCTCCTTCTCTCATTTTGCGTCGTGCTTCCCACGAGCAGGTGCGCGCGGGTTAGCCCAAAGAAGGGGACGCTAACGAGCGGCACGCACGCAGTAATACGGAGTGCTCGAGGAAGGACTGCGAGTATCTTACGAGTAGACGTACTCGTAGTCGCAGCTCTGGGGAAAGAGCGATGCTCGTTGCGGCGCAGATCCAGTTCCGAAATCCGCTTGTGATAAAGAGCCGCGGATGAAGAGTCAAAACGGGAGAGGATGCAGCACCTTCTCTTCCGCAGAAACTGAGGCTTCTCTGCGAGCTTCTCTATGAGGTTTCCTACGAGGTTCTCTATGAGGTTCTCTATGAGGTTCTCTACTTGTACGAGGTTCTCCAATGAGGCTCTCTATTTTACGGTGTGCTCCACGCCAAGCAAAACTACTCGCAAGTGACAAGAATGGCGCGCTCTGCGCTGGTGCACTCTGCGCCGTGTGGTTTCCCCGTCTCCCCCTTCTCCCCTTGCCCTTTCCCCCTTCTCTCCCGCCCTGCTGCACGGACACGCACCGTCTGACGTCATATCGGGAATTCTTAGTGTGTTTGTGGCCCGCACCCTTGTCCATAGCGCACAGCCAAAACAGTAGCGTGCATTTGTGGCCGTCTACGGGCACGCCTCTCCACTTTTTAGATTGGCGCCCCTCTTTTCTTCTGTGCTGTGGTTTGCCTTTTTGCTTTTCGGGGACAGGGAGAGCTTCGTTCGACAATTTCGGGACGGCGACCACTGTTTCGTCGCAACACTCGCCGCCATTCCTGTGTCTCGTCCTGCTGTCCCTCTCGGTCTAGGTCCTGCCCACACAATGCTAATCGATCTGAGGTCTGCCTCTCCAAGACTGGGGAGGCCCTCTTGTCCACTTTATCTGTCTTTCTGACAGGGCAACGTCCCAATTTCCGAGAAAGGTTAAAAGGGACCGACGATCTCGTCGCCACAGGCCGCACCACGGACGCCGTTAGGAATGCTCGTGGTCGACTGGCAGCTGCGAGCGCTCGCATCGAATCATCCGATATGGGCACGGCCTCTGACCGCATATTGACACAACAACGCCAACAATGACAGAAGCAAAATGTATCCCAACAGCCACGCGGAACTCGTAGTCCGGGGAACAGACTGCGCGATGCCTCGGCCGGCGCCTCTTGTGAGAGGCTTGTTTTGGAAAGGACGAACAAAATGACGTCTCTTAGAGGCCCTTGGGATGTCTGGCGGCTTGGCTATTGGAGCTTTTCTGCGTCCGGCGACAAGCCGAGTTGCATTTTCTTTGCCACCGACGCGGCTTTTCTTTCGGCAGAGCCCTCCCGACGGTGCAGCGCAGGAGGAGCCCTCCTGTCGCATCTCTTATTGCACAACGCATTCGCAATCCCCTCTCCTCTGAGAGAGACCGCCTGAAATCGCAAGAACCGCCAGAAGCCGTCAGAAACCGCCAGGCTCGCCAGGGCTCGCCTTGCACCGCAGAGCGACGCGTGCGCAATCGCCTACGCAAACACACACTTCCTGCCGCTTTCTGTACGATATACGGAAGAAAGATGAGTACGTGGAGCAGCCAGCTCGGCATTGCACGCCGTCGGCTGCCCGCCGTGGCGTTTTTGCGTTGGTTGGCTATCTCTCTCTCTCTGCTTCTGCTCGCCTTTCTGCTGCCGTTCTGCCCCCCTCACCTCGCATTCTGCATCGCCACCACCAGCGCGCGCCTTCCCAATCTTACCTGCGCTAGTTTAGTGCCGTGGTGTGTTTCGTGCGATTCTTTTTGTTTTGTCGTCGATTTCTCCTCTCTCTGGCCCTGACCCCTGTCAAAGCGCGGCGCTAGACAAAGGGCACTGACGTCATAGAGTGGGGCCGCGCGAACAAAAAAACTTTCGGCGGCCTGGGAAGAAACTCGGGCGGAGGAAAAAGAAACGCCAGGGCCCGTTGAACAGGCGGGCCTAGCTCGGTATTTCTGCGTCTCTGCGTCTTTCTGTGTCTGCGTTTGTTTTGATCTTTTGTTTTGATGCCGCCTTCACGATGGTCCAGAGGACCGTCAATGCCGGCAAGCCTGGCTGGCGATTCGCGGGACACGCAGGCGGCACCATCGTGTCTCGCACTGCTGTACAAGTAATACCCGCAAAAGGCCGCCAAGAGCTCGTCTCTCCAGAACTCAAAATGCGATTCGCCTCTCTGTACTCGTAGTAGTGCGCGAAGTGGTGCCTGCCCGTCAGTTTCATCGCTTAGCACGGCCTTAAAACGGCCTTAGAAGGCCCTCGTCGGCTCTCCGCCTTTCGCACTTCGCACGTCGCATGTCGTTTTTTCATCTAGCGTGCCCGTCTGTGCCGCCAAGCCCGTCTCCCACCCATCATCATACTGACGTTGTCCCTCGCACACGATGCGACTACCGGCCTCCTGGGCCGTGGATCGCACCAAATGGGCCCCAAGAGTGGACGGAGCCATCGTAGTCTCGCTCGCCTGGTGGGCTCCCTCTCCACAGTCCCGCTTGGGGAAAGGCTTCATGACAGCGCTTCCCTCTGCTCGCCCTCGTCCTTGACGTTACTTCGGACGGCCTCCCGCGGCGGTCTGCGGACTGCGCAACACGGCGGATCCATGCTCACCCCAATGGGGGAAGGGGGAATCGATGGCGTCCCCTCGACAATCGCCGGCTGATGCTTTGCGTTCTTTGGCTCGCCCCATTGCCTATCACTCTGCCCATCTGCCTATCGCAGTCGGACGCCGTGTATCAGACTGAGCATAAGGGGTGGCTTGTTCGGGAGGGATTGGCATGAGGCTGTTGGGGGGGGGGGACACGCAAGTCTCATTTTCTTCTCTTCTCGTCCTCTCTTCTGTGCCTCGTTCTTTTTCTTCTCCTCGTTTCATCCTCCGCCCGCCGCACTCTGCCGTCTGCTTCTGCGTTCTCAACTCGCACAAGGCAAGAAAGATACTCGCACCGCTCCACAAGGCATGCGGTGCGAAGTGACTGCGAGGCGGCTGCAAAGACGCCCGCGGGATATACGTCAGTAAGGCTTGGCTCTCGCCCCGGCATGCCGATCAAGGGTCCAACCCTCCCTTACACGGTTATCTTTGTCTCTTCTTTTTCTCTTCTCCATCGGTGCTTTCCTCTGTGAGATATGCTCGCAGGCGCTGCGTAGTGGAGGCGTGCCCTCGTAATCTGCCCTGTGAGTGCTCGCAGGGCACGCTGGCTGCACGGCGGGCGAGGCAAGTATCGTACGAGTACAGGCACACGTACCTAGCCCTGCAGAGAACTGCGGAGTACTACACCGCAACAAGAGCAGATCGGCACAGAATCAGCACGGGTCGAGCAAGAAGACACTGTACCGTACGAGTACGAGTACTCATACAATACATGTACGAGTACACTGCTGCGTCCTGTAGTGCTCTGCAGTAGCCTCCAGAAAGAAGAGGCGAGAACAGCCAGACGCACGTGCCGTGTTGACGTTGACAGGCAGGACAGGAAGAGGCAGCACGGGCGCCCGCCCGTGCTGCTCTCCGCGGACAGGGCAATGACGACAGCGCCTTCCATTCCCTTCTGCCGCAGAGCCCACACGAGCATTACGGCGGCCCTGACCAGCGCAGGCGGCCCCCCTCTACAGCGCTAGGTCGTCTCTGGTCTGCGCCGTTGTGGGTGCACCCCGGAACGCCATCGCCCAACAGCGCACCTCGCACCGCGCACAGCGCCCAGCGCACACCACCGCAGGACCACCCCTACCTACTACGGAGTAATACTCGTAGTAGACCACCTCACGGCCGCCCGTTACACGCACACCCCCTCCACCCACCCCCATCTCTCTCCTGGGCGGCCCACCTTTTCTGGTTCCTGCCCCCCGGTCAGTCGTCATTTTGTCGACCGCCCCTTCCCTATTTTCCCATTTAAACGAAAAAGAAGAGAACGGGAAGGAAAGTCGAAATAAAAGTGAAAGGGAAAGAACGAAAAAGCTAAGAACGCCAGCCTGAGCCAAAAGGAGGAAATATGGGTTACGAGCATTTTTGAAAACGAAATAGGCTAGACAGAATCTTGCCCGTCGTGACTTCCCTCCGAGACGATCGCATCTTCTGTTTTTCTGTTTGTCTGTTGTTCTTTTTTTCTTTTTTTTTCCTTTTCTTCTTCTTCTTCCTCACTACCTCTCCGTCTCTCTGCCACATCTTTCCCACTTTCCTATCTCCTTCAATTCTGGCATCCTTGCATCCTGCGCCTCGTATCGAACAGACCACAGGCCACGTTGACGCGATCGCCCTCCTGCTCCCTGCTCGCGTCTCTCCACGTCTCCGTCTCTCTCCCTCTCTGCATCTCCCACTCTGTCGCTTCTCAACTGCGACTCTCCTCCTCCTCCGCTCGGCTCCCACTCACCCCCCCAATCTATATGCCGACTTGATTGTTCGACCTGTTTTGCCGTCTCCCGTCCTCGCTCTCTTCCTCGCCGTTCCATTGTGTTTCTTTTTTTATATTGCCCGGCTGCTCCATCCCCCATACGACGCTCCATATCACCTTTGTGGAGAAGGCCTGGGCCGCTATTTCTTCTCCTACGTCTCCATTTTTCTTCTTCATCTTCATCTTCTCTTCTTCTGTTGGTTCTCTTCACCCTGCACTGCCTTCTTTTTTTCATTTGTCTTCCTCTATATTGTCTTCTTCGTTCCCCAGGTCTGTCTTTCGCTCACGCCTGACCTCCGTCGTCCACTCGTTGTCTATTCGCATTCGCCCTTCATCTGCACGGCATCAAAGAAACCCGCCGCTCACGACTCGTCTTCCCTTTGTTTGTTAGCATCGACTTGTAAGATACAGACAGCCGGACAACCATCAGAGGCGCAGAGCGCAAGCAACAGAGTACACGACCACTCTCAGATCTCAGACCGTCCCTTTGGCTTCTCTCATTCTATGAGACCCTGTCGAGCCACAGACCTCTTCTTTTTCGCGTCGCCGTCACATCAGCCTTTACAGCCGCTGCAGACTGTTCAGTCCCTCATCTAGAGACGCGTTCACCACGACGCACGACAGCTCGTTTCAGCAGCGTCACCATACGCAAATACAACAACTCAAAACTACATATCTACCGCCTCACCCTGCTTCCGTAGCGGGGCGCGCAGCATACACAGATCTTTCCAAGATGTTCAGTCAACGGCAAGTTCCTGGTTTCCACCTACCACCGACTTTGACACAGCAGTGCTAACTCTCCTCAGGACAAGCTCACAAAAACCGGGCGACGAGCTGCTGGCCGACTTCCGCCAGCAGTTCCCCGAGGTCGCCACTGTTTCTCCCACGACCGGGGACAGCCAATTGCCGCCCACGACTTCTGCCGAGGCAGACAGTGTCGTCCCGGTCACAGTCACCGGCCAGGAGAGGTGAGTTTTCTTCTTCTTCTTCTTCTGAAATGGCCTTTTTAATTTGCTCTCACTCCAGGAAGCATCGTCTCTAACGTCCACCATCAGAACCCAGAGCATCAGCCACGCCGTCTTCCCTGACCAAGATCCGACGCCGCGCGCCTCCACCAACGAGCCGTGGAGATTTACGCCTTCGCTTCTCGACCCCGGTGCCTTCTCGTTCCCTGCTTTCTCGCACACCAATGTCGGCTACTATGCACCAACGCCCGGAGGCAACAACACTATGTACAACTCGCAAGCTGGTGACCTTCAGACGCCAACGCTGGCACTTAGTATGGGCCTCAACACACCGCTGTCCATGCCTACGTCAGACGGCGCCCTGCACCCCGGCGCGGCCACGACCACCATGATGGACGTGGGCGCCTCTAGCTTTCACAACGGCCTGCATCCGCAAGCCTTCCATGCCTACCACCCGTTTGCGCAGCCACCACCACAGCAGCCGTCCTTTGCGCCTTCTACGTTCGTGCACCATGACACCACTTTCGGTTCGATGGACCACGACGCGACGGGCATGAATGGCGCGCACCACGGCGCAGTGGCCGTTGCTGCAGCGTCGGGCTTTTCCGGGCACCCCGGTCTCGTCGCTTTCCCTCCCGGGCAGCCCCACCACCCACAGGCATTCAACGGTGCCGGCGCCGTAGCGAACATGGCTATGCTCGCGAGCCTGCCCCCGACCGCTGAGAGGTTCCGCTTCCACACTACGCTCAATGCGCCTACGGCTATGATTAAACATTCCGACGAGATTCCTGTCAGTTATCTGAACAAGGGACAGGCCTACTCCGTCTCCATCATCGACACAGAGCCCGAGCTTCCCATTCTCCCCGGCACGCGCTTCCGGACATACGTGCGCATATCCTTTGAAGACGAGCAGCAGCGCCAGAAGCCCGGCGTCTGCTGGAGTCTCTGGAAAGAGGGCCGCGGAACGAACGAAGCCCACCAGCGCGGCGGCAAGCTGCAGGCTGTCGAATACGTCGAAGCGGGCCAGCCGCCAGAGGGCGACGAGAAGAGAACCCGCGCCGAGCTCGAGTCCGCTTCTTTCGACGGCTTCTCGGTCATCTGGACTCCGGGTATCCACGGAGCCGTGGAGTGCAACATCGCCGTGCGCTTCAACTTTTTATCGACAGATTTCAGCCACTCCAAGGGTGTCAAGGGCATCCCCGTCCGTCTCTGCACCAAAACCACGCGGTATCCGGTTCCCCAGCAGGGTCAGCAGAGAAGTCCCAAGGACTCCTCTGACCCAGCTCCTGAGATCTGCTTCTGCAAAGTGAAGCTTTTCCGCGACCATGGTGCAGAGCGGAAGTTGTCCAATGACGTTGCGCACGTCAAGAAGACAATCGACAAGCTCAAGCAACAAATTGCCCAAGCAGACAGTGGAATGAAAGACTTTGGCAAGCGGAAGCGCTCTGGCGGTGCGGCCGGCGCGCAGTCAAAGCCTGCTCCGGACTTGCATCGCATGGGCAAGGTTCCCAAGCACAAGAGAACCTGGTCCATGTCGTCGACCAGCTCTACCAATGGCAATAACAGCGGTGCTGAAGATGGCAGCGGTGGCAACTCGAGCAGCGGCACGCCTAGCCGGGCCAACACAGCCAACGGCGTGCGTCTAGCCGTGGAAGAAGATCTGCATTGCAAATTGCAGACGCTGCAAGACATGTTCACGAGCACGCGGCCCGTCAGCATTCTGTATCTCCGTGGCGACGAGCTGGACGACCCCGACTTGCATCCTGTCTCCCTACCTGGCGACGCTGGCGGCTTGGCCAAGGTAGAGTCGCGAGACAACTTGATGGCATGGCGTGACCAGAGCGGCCGCAGCTCAGTTGCTGGGTCCTCCATGGTATCACCGTCGCCCAGCTCTTTGTCTCTGCATTCGCAGGTGTCCTTTGGCGCGGCGAACGGGATCAATGGTACCAACGGCACAACGAGCGGCTGGTCGGACTATCACGGGGACCACCTCGACCCGCATCACGGCTCCGTGTCCCGGCAGGGGTCGAACCAGCCAACTCGCATCAATACGAGCGACGATTCTGGCAACCTCAGCGGCTGGATTGAGGCCTTGGACGTGGACTCGGCATACCGACCTCTCCAGTCCGACCGACCGAAGCCGGTGGCCTGCATCTATGTTCTGCGCCGCAGCGGCCAGCAGGCGAATTCCATGAATGGCAATGGGCTTTCCGCCCATGGCACGAATGGCACTCGCGAGCTCCATCGTGCCGTGTACCTGACGAAGAAGACACTGCACGAACTCGTGGGCCGGCTCGCGGCTAAGTGGAACTTGGACCCGAGCAAGGTAGTCCGCACTGTACGCGTCCTGCCTCAGGGGCTGGAGGTCGAGTTGGATGACAACGCGGTGGCGGAGCTGCCCGAAGGCCAAGACATGGTCCTGGATGTGGCTGAGGCCCCCCTGTCGGCGTTACAAGAAAAAAGTGCTCACGCACACGCAGTGAAGAAAGAATGGGAAATGGCTGTCGACGGCGACGGAGACACGGGCGGCCGAGGAGCCTATGAACTCCGCTTGTCTTTCTAAGCTATCTCTCCTTTTTTTCTTTTGCTGCTCTGTCTCTCTCGCGCTCTTTTTATGACTCTTTATATTCCCGGAATTAACACGCAGCGGGTCTGAGACGGTATGAAATGAATTTGCCAATAATATTTTCCATTTCTCTTCTTTCATTTTTCCTTTTTTTCCCCTTTCTTTCTTTTCTTTTCTGTTGTCTATGTATAAACCACTATGAAAAGCAGCCGGGTCGGCAGGATTGGGTTTTTGGATGGGTGATTTTGTTTTTCTGTGCTTGTATACCAAGCCGGCTGGTTCGTCTGTGTCTTCTTTTTATTTAATTTTTAAAAAGGATGGTGGTGCTTCAAGACTTGTTTATGTGCAGTTCTTTCCTTATATGCTTATATATGTGGCCACTTCAAGAAATGGATGTGGGTTCTTTTTCTCTCACGAAAGCTGTCGTGGGTTTTCCTGCGTCTAATAATAACGTGGATCTGTATGCTTCATATAATTTTCTCTTTTTCTTGAATTCGTCTAATTATCATGTCACTTCTTAAAATTATACTGCGGTAGTTTCCTAAGAGTTGTAAAATTGATATGTTTGGTGCCATAAGAAGGGGAAACTGGAACGTAAAATAGAAACACAAACGCCATGTTCTTAAACTTGGCCAAACTATGTTGTAGGCGTCCGAGATAATACAACTCCTATTTCCACTCGATATCCAATCCGACACATGTTATCCTGTGTGTTGCAGATGCCCAAAGTAATATGCGCCTGTATGAGACAAAGAAAACCCAAAAATAAAACGGCATCTTACACAAAATGTTGCTGTGTGCCACGACACGCCTGTGAGGCTTTTCCTGCACATTCTTCAGTTTTCTTCGCAGGTCATCGCATCCAATGTGCGCTGCACGTCTCTGTTCCACTTTGTCTCCTGCTTCTTACTTTCGCTTGCTGTGTTGGTACAGAAGGTCCGAGTGGCGGCGCGCCGCATCCGACGGCGACGTGAAGGGGTTGAGACCTGCCCATCTCTCCTCTAGGCCGCGCTGGTTCTCCTTTTCGAGCCGGTCGATACCCGCGCCGACGCCCTCCCGGAAGCCCCTGTATATCTTGCCCGTCAGGAGCCTCCACGCCATCCAGAGCACGTCCTCCTGCGTCGGGTCGGCGGCCTCGGTCCACAGCTCTGGGTCTGCGCCGCGGCACAAGAGGGGAAACATAAAATCTCTGCGGTCGCTGTCGCACCGCTTCCCTAGGGTCGGGCACGGCTTGGGAAGAGGCTCGGGGAAGGGTCCAGCTGCGCCCGCCGCGTCAGCCGCCAGAGGCGGCATCGTGGCCCCGGCGGCAGCCCGGTCCACCCGGTCCTGTCTCTGGTGCACGAACCGGAGGCGCTCCTCCGTCGGCGGCGCGACCCAGCCGCCCATGGCCATGGTCGTGGCAACCGGCAATTTTCGGGACCCCCGAGGGCTGCTCGTAGTGGCCACGCTGCCGACGAGCCGCACGATGTAGACAAACGACTTCTCGCGGCGGGCGCGGGCCTCGGCCGTCTCGCTCCAGAAGGGCGACGAGACCCTGCACCAGTGGCCCTGCACGTGGCCGTTCTTGCACCTGGCCTCGAGGCGGCCGCCGCCGAGGGAGTCTGCGTCCTTGCCGCAGTCGGAGCTGCTCTTCTCGGCGCCCGGCGGGGGGTGGTCGCCCAGCAGGTCAAAGACGGTGCGGTCGACGCCGCAGTCCAGGGCCAGCGGCAGGTCGGCGCCCGACACGCGCTTGTACTGGACCTCCACGTACACGTCTTTGAAGCCGGGCCGGCTGCCGCAGACGGTCAGGCCGAGGGGCAGCACCGAGTTCCACATGAGGTTCCCTCCGCCGTGGAAGAACCTGACCGGGTCCTTCAGAGCGAGCGCTTTGACGGTGGCCAGCGGGCTTCCGTGCTGCTCGCGGGCGAGCTCGCTGTCGCCGTCGCGGCACGGCGTCCCGACCGTGCTCAGCTCCAAGTGCGGCTTAGAGGTCCCAAATTGGACCGCGCTGGTCCGGCCGTCGTCTTTATTGCTGCAGCGGAAGTCGAGGAGCCAGTCCGGGGCCAGGCCCGAGGGCGCGGCGGCGGCGCTGCGCTCGTTGGCGGCGTGCACCCGGCGGAGCATGTCGGACAGGTCGCGGAAGGTGTATGCCGTGAACGCCGCGTGTCTCGCGTCCAGCTGGTTGTACCTCACCAGGTACGCGCGGTGCGCTCTGCTGATCGGAGTCTCCCCGTATTTGTGCGGGTTATCCAGCAGGTCCAGGCTGTGCATGGCCAGGGAGCGCGGCAGGAGCGTGTCCTGCGAAGGCCCGTCGCCTGCGCGGGGAGGGCTGAGGAGATTCCTCTCGATGTCGTACTTCAGCTTCATGTGCACCACGTTGTCGAATTCGCGCTGGATTCTGCGATAGAGCTCCCGGGGCGTCGGCCGCCGCTGCTGGTCTGCCTCCCGCTGCAGCGTCTCGACATTTCGCTTGGCGCGTTCCTTGCGTTTGACTCTCCGCTCGGCTCGCTTGCGCGGTACCTTTCTCCAGCGGGGTTTCTTTAAAATAGAGGCCCGCTCCATGGCGGCGGTGTCGGGCGCCGGCAGCGCCTCTCGTCTCTCCTTCGGAACTGCCTGGAAGGTGACGTCCGACGTCGGGTACGAGACCGTGGACAGGGGCGAGCCGCCGGGCCCCGGCGGATTTAATCCGCGTCCTGGGGTCCAATTTTTCCTGTACGCGATCTCCATCGAGTTTCTCCAGATGGCGGACCCCAAAGTCGGGTCTGACGACGCAGCCGAGCCCGCGTCTGAGGTTGCAGAACCAGCCGACGTAGATGGCGAGGGCGGGTTTGTGGGTGAGCCGGACGAGCTCGGCAGACTCGACGGACGATCCGAGCCGTCGGACTGGCTGTTCGCCCTCGGCCGGCGTCGAGTTGGAGGCTCGCCGTCTGCGCGTGTCATTTCAAGGCTGCCCTCGGGCTGGTTATCCGAGCGATTGCGGGATCGAGAAAACAATCGTCTCCATCGCAGCTCCATGGTGTATTTCGGGGCTGGTTCTTTTTATTTGGTAGCTTATTCTGCTGGAGGTGATGGGCGGAAACGTTTTGGATCAAAGAAGGCAGTCGATAGGTGCGGAACACAACACACTGATTATGCAAAGTCGTGTCTCGCGGTGGAAGATATTCTCTGGTCGTTGTATTGAGAAGAGAGACGGCGGAAACAGAGGCCGGAACAGGAAAATGAGAAGCCGAGATGTATATGAGGACATATGGACGAAATTTAGCTAAACCGTGAAGGCCAAAACAATCCGAGTTGCGTCCCTGGGCACAGTCGGTACAGCTGGTGCCCTTCGCCCTGGCTTCACAATGACGCTCGTAAGGTTCTTGGCGGATCCGTCTTTGACTGCAATGCTCCTTGTGTGTGCTTTGCGTATTTAAAGTTCCCTCTCGCGGCTGTGTGCGAGATGTGTTTATCATGGGATTTCGCCCGGCATCTTTCGCCCGGCATCTGGACCACAGGGAGACAAGGGAGATATCTGGCGCGGCATAGTGGATGAACATTCATATGTCTATTTTCGAAAAGAGGCCTTGTTCTTTTTTTCCGACTTTTTTCTCCTCTTCGTCTTCTTTCTTTCTTCTTTTTTCTTTTTTCTTTCTGACTTCTTATTTCTTTTTCACTTCTCTTCTCTATTTCTTGGCCATTCTCTCTCATTCGCATCCTATTAATTTTATTGTCCTTCTAGAATTTCTACAAAGGGTCGTGGTATCTGGAATACAATACGCACTGTTTGCTGCCAACGATGTTGTTGTCTCCATCTTGAACCCCCCCTTTTCACTAACACGCCTTTCTACACGGCTGTTGGCCCTCGGCCTATCAGGTCACTGACGCCGTGCCAGTTCCTTCCTAATCCATCCTCGACTGTGGCCCGGCACCCTGATTGGCCCGCGGCCAGCGCTAGTGCCCAAGCTAGAGCCCGCATCAGAATCGCACATTTGTGTGCTCTCGAGGTGGCGCGAGCCCCGCTGCGTCGGCGCCGTGACCAATCACGTGCGGCGTGCGCATTGGAACCAAACAGCAAGCGCAAAAAAAGTCGAAAAAAATAAAAAACACATGCATTAAATAAAATCGAAAAATAAAGGCCGAAAACATCACCGTCCGCCTTTTGTCGCCGCCTCTGCCCTCTCTTCTCGCTCTTCCTCCCTCTCCCTCTCTCTCTCCAGCCCACCCGCACAGGTCAACAGCGCAGCACCGCCTTGTCAATTCTCTTCCCCTCCGCCCTCCAGGTGTGCGTCCGGCATTCTGCTCTCTCTTTCTCTCCCTGTCTCGCCTCCCCGCCCCCTCCCTCTTCTTCCTGGCTTTAGGTTCGCTCGAACTCTATTTTCGGCCTCGAGGTTTCTCGTCTCTTGTCTTGCGGCATCGTCTCGCGCGGCTTCACCGACACTCCCCGCTCCGACCCGCTGCATCACTGCTTCTGCGCCACGAGCCCACTGACCCGCCTGGCTGTCTTCTCGAAAGAGCAGCCTCTGTCGTGAATCCGCATCTGTCGTCGTCGATCTCGCTGATTGCGACCCGATTTGACCGCCAACCGCCGCATCTGGTGAGTGACCAGCCACGCCGACGTCGAGAGATAGGGTGCACACGCGGGCAACGCCTGTGGCCAGCAGAGGAGACGCTGGACACTGCCGGGGGTGTTTCTGACACGGCCCTGGTTCCATTGCCGTCTTTCTCCCCGGCGCTTGTCCCTCTTTATCTGGCCGTCCCGCCGCGTTTCTTCGTTTCTTCGTTCCTTTGTCTGCTAACACGGCCGCATATAGAGCCATCTTGCCCAGCCCAGTGCTTCCCCTTCGAGACAGCCTATCCTCAACCCGGCCTCATCGCCAACCTAGATCTCCGCCGAGATCTGTTCTACATCTCGCCCACTTCTTTCCGACCGGTCTTACTGTGGCTTTTACTAGTCATGGCCAGCCCGTTGCAGTTTGCCTACCGCACCCAAAAGGCCATCGGCGTCTTTGATGCCGATCCGGTCTACGAAACACTTCTGGGGTTTGTTACCCCCGAGGGGAACCTCCGGTGTTGTGTCTACTCGCCGTGTGGCCGCTACTTTGCCTGGGCCTCGAGCGAGATCGTCACCGTGTGCGACGCCTCTGTCGGCCACGTGATCACCACCCTCTCTGCCTCGAACGTGTTTGAGCTGGGCTTCTCCCCCTCCGGCACCTACGTGAGCGCATGGGAGCGGCCCGCCAAGGACGAGAACGGCGATGCCACCAAGAACCTGAAGATCTGGCGCGTTGTGGAGGAGGCTGCCGATGCCGGTGCCGAGCGCCAGCCGCTGGGCCGCTTCGTGCAGAAGTCGCAGAGCGGCTGGAACCTGCAGTACACTGCCGACGAGCAGTTCTGCGCCCGCCTCGTCACCAACGAGGTGCACTTCTACAAGAGCGACGACCTGACTACCGTCCACGACAAGCTGCGCGTCGAGGGTGTGTCTGCGTTCGCGCTGGCACCGGGCAAGACCAACTCGGTGGCCGTCTTCATCCCTGAGCGGAAGGTAAATTCACATTGTATAAAAGTCACGTTTCTTATTTTAGTAGCTGGCCGTCTTGCTGACTTCCTCCACTAGGGCCAACCGGCGGCCGTCCGCGTCTTCAACGTCCCCCAATTTGCGGCGCCCGTGTCGCAGAAGACTTTCTTCAAGGGCGACAAGGTGCAGTTCAAGTGGAACTCTCAGGGCTCGAGCCTGATTGTGCTCGCCCAGACAGACGTCGACAAGTCGAACAAGAGCTACTACGGAGAGACGACACTCTACCTTCTGAGCGCCAGCGGCGGCTTTGATGCGCGCATCTCGCTGGACAAGGAGGGCCCTATCCACGACGTGTCGTGGTCGCCCAACTCGAAAGAGTTTGGCGTGATCTACGGCTACATGCCTGCCAAGACAACCATCTTCAACCAGCGCGCCGAAGCCAAGCACTCGTTCCCGCTCGGCCCGCGGAATACTATCATTTTCTCACCGAGCGGCCGCTTCGTGCTGGTGGCCGGCTTTGGCAACTTGGCCGGCCAGATCGACGTATACGACCTGTCCAAGGACTACCGCAAGGTCTGCACGATCGAGAGCGGCAACCCCAGCGTGTGCGAGTGGAGCCCCGACTCGCGCTACATCCTGACGGCGACGACCTCGCCGCGTCTGCGTGTCGACAACGGCGTGAAGCTGTGGCACGTGGGCGGCGGCCTGATGTACAACGTCGATATGGTCGAGCTGTACAACGTGCTCTGGCGCCCGCTGGAGAAGGACAGCGCCACGGCTGCGGCCGCAGGCATCGTCGACCCGCTGACCTCGGTGCCCACGCCGCACCCGTCGGCCCTGAGCTTCCTCGGAACGCAGAAGACGCCGTCCAAGCCGGCTGGCGCCTACCGGCCGCCTGGTGCGCGCGGCGCCTCGACGCCGCTGCACTTCAAGCGCGAAGACGAGGGCGGTGCGGCCCACGTGATCAGCAACGGCAGCAGCGGCGGTCTGAGTGCGCTCGGCACCAACGGCTTCGGACGGGCTCGCCGACAGGTGCCCGGTGCGGATCTGGAGCTGTCCCCCGCGGCGCCCGTGTTTGTGCCGGGAGCCGAGCCCGTGGACGGCAACGACACGCTGTCGAAGGCGGCCCTGAAGAACAAGAAGAAGCGCGGTAACCGGAAGGCAAATAAAGACGCCGACGGTACCACCGCTGGCGGTGACGCTGGCGCAAACGCAGGTGGCCTGGCACCGCCTGCGGCGGAGTACGGAAACGGCTCCAGCGCCGAGGGCCGCAGCCCGGAGCGGCGCGGGCAGCAGCAGTACCAGAACAGCCCGCACCACCAGCACTCGCGCAGCCAGTCGCGTAACAACGGACAAGGCGGCCAGCGCAACCGGAGCAACACGCAGCGCAACCGCGATGGCTTCCAGCCCCAGCAGCAGCAGCAGCCGCAGCCGCAGCAGTACCAGCAGGGGCAGGGCGCGGGCGGTGCGCCGCTCGACGCGGCTGCAGCGCCGGCTGCTGTGACGTCTGGGCCGCTTGCGAGCAGCGACCCGCTGTCGCCGGGCAACAACAGCCCGACCGCGAAGAAGATCCGGAGTCTCCAGAAGAAGATCCGGGCGATTGAGGACCTGGAGATGCGACACGCGGGCGGCGAGAAGCTCGAGGACACGCAGATCAAGAAGATTGGAACTAAGACGGCCGTATTGCGGGAGCTAGACGATTTGGAGAGGCAGGGGTAGGGTAAAGCGGGGAAGATGGAGGAAAGGATGGTAGGAAACCAAAAACGGAAAAAAAAGGGACGAATCACGCGGAAAGGTGACCACAAAATGACCAACGCAACGGAACCGTCTGAAGCAAACGACAAAGGGCAACGCGCATAGGAAATAAACATAAGAGGGGTCATCGTGTCCCTTTTGGGGGGAAGGTGTTTGATAGGAGGGCCAAAAACGACAGAATGGGGCCTTGGACAGCAAACGGAAGAAGAACCTGGAAATGTGCTTTCACGCACGCATAAGGGGTTTTGCTACTTGTCCTGGCAGCATTTGGGCAGTTGGGTTTTTGGGACTGGTTGGATTAGATAGAAAAGGGGCAGAAAGGGTAGCATAAAAAAAACCCATACATTTCAGATTCCGAGGGCACCTTGCGAACGCGGCTCTTCTGCCGTTCGAGTGAGTGCCTTATTATGGAGCATTTCCTCGGGATGGATTGTTAAGCATATTTGCTGTCGTTTCTTATACAGACGACCAACGACATCTGATGTCTCTTCGTCGCCTTTCGCTTCCTCCTCGTTCTCCCCCGCTGGCTTCGGGAAAGAAACGAGCGAGCGTCTTGGATGGCACCTCTGCCCAGGGCGCAGCGGTTGCACAAATACTTCGCATGGAGGCGAGCCTGCAGAGAACGCGAAGCAAGCCGCATCAGAAACGACCAAACAAGGTTGCGCAGGGCCACAGCTGTGCGGCATGGCTGCGCGCGTGTGAAACGCAGCAGCGTGGTTCTATTTCTTGTCAGCTGGCCTGCTCCGTTCTTTGGGTCTCTTCCTCTGGTCCTTTGCATCTTCCTTCAGTGTTTCATTGGCTTCCTCTCGCTCGCCCACCACCCACCACCGCGCCGTCTCTCTCTCTCTCTGGCCGGTGGCGTGAGAGAGACGGTGATTCTCCCATTTTTGGCAGAGAAAAGAACGTCAATAATGACTACACCGAAGCGCCCGGGTCGCATTGCGGTCCCATTGCTGGTGCTACCGTGGGCGCTCTCTCCGGGACCACCTCGTGCGCGCTCACTTCTCACGGCGTGTCTCGCTCTTGGCTCGCATTTGATTTCTCTTCCTTTTTCTTTGTCTCTGTCCTGCTTCTTCATCACCCTCGGCATGCGTTCCGCCGAGCATCCCTCCCTCGCTCGTCGCCCTCCACCCTACCCCGGATTTGACTACTTTCTATTTCGCCTCCCTGTGGTGATCATCACTTGTGGTGCACGGTGGCATAATACGGATTGGGGCATGCGATACTACGTGCCAACCAGAGCCGGGCACTTGCTCCAACACATAAGCCAACCTCCAACCCCCGGACTAGCACACCTCCCCCGCCTTGCTCTCGACCGACGATCATGGTCGTGCCGGGCAGGTGGCACGGCAGACGCTCGCCAAGTCGACCAAGCAGGGCCGACAGCAGTACGGAGTCGTACACTGCAGGAGAGATGTGGGCACGGGAGTGCGGGAGTACGAGTACATCATACCCGCCAGCGTACGAGCACGAATGCTACCACGAGTAATCAATACTCGTACTTCGTACCGCCCGCGCTCGGCGCACACCAGGGAGACGCACCAGGGAGATGCAACATTCGACGTCCCCCAAGTCGGCGAGTCACGGCGATCCTTGTGTGCGGCTCGTGTGCAGCACTGCGAGCGCAGCGGGCGAGGGAGGGAGTCGATCGCGAAACCGGGCGATGCAGAGCGAGAGAGCCCAGCACGAGCAGCGACGAGGAGCCGCGATACATAAAGAATCGAGGGCCAAAACACCGAGATGCGTAAAGCGATGATGTGCCGCACGTCTGCCACTCTGCCAATCTTCTCAGCCGTGCCGTCTGCTTTTTTGCTCTGGGCGGTATATTAGCCAAGCCCTTCTACCGGGGAAGAATAGCAGACACTCGCGCGTCCCTCGTCCCGTTGATCTCTGTCTGCCCGTCTCGATTTATCCATCTCCGCAGATTTTCCCATTTTGTACGTCGAGTCGCTAGAGACAACTGGCGATCCAAAAAGAGGGAAGCAACCCCCTTCCCTGCCCTGCATCGCGCCTTCCCCGTCGCACGCTCCCAGGCTGAGCCTCATCCCAGGCTGTCGGGTCGCATACAGTCTTCGCATACAATCTCCTCAGACAGCTCCAACTTCTTCTCCCCCGTCTCGCCACCCAGCCGCCACCATGCCGTTCTACCGCCGCACCATCGTCGTGGCCGACGACACCGTCACCAGCGCCGTCCACCTGACCGCGCGCCAGTCGCTCGTGCCCAACCTGCTCGTGTCCATCCTCTTCTTCCTCTGGGGCTTCGCCTACGGCCTGCTCGACGTCCTCAACTCGCACTTCCAGTCCACCCTCAACATCAGCTCCAGCATGTCCGCGGGCCTGTCGTCGGCGTACTTCGGCGCGTACTTCCTCTGCCCGCCGACCGTCTCGGGCTGGATCCTGCGCCGCTTCGGCTTCCGCGTGACCTTCATGACGGGGCTGGCCGTGCTGGCCGTGGGCTGCCTGCTGTTCTGGCCGTCCGGCGTGAAGCGGTCCTTTGGCGGGTTCTGCGGCAGCATGTTCGTCGTGGGCGCGGGCCTGTCGACGCTGGAGACGGCGGCCGACCCGTTCCTGTCCATCTGCGGCCCGCCGCGGTACTCGGAGATCCGCCTGAACCTGGCGCAGGCCATCCAAGGCGTCGGGTCGTTCAGTAGGTCCTATTACCCCCCTCTTCTTCTGTTGTACAATAGCTCACCGTCCAGTCGCCCCCCTCCTCGCCTCCCGCGTCTTCTTTGCGCACACCGTCGACACCGACCAGGGCCTCAAGAACGTGCAGTGGGTGTATCTGGGCGTGGCCTGCTTCGTGGCGCTGCTCATCATCCTCTTCTTCCTGGCGCCCATGCCGGAGATCACCGACGCCGACATGCACTTCCTGGAGGGCGAGATCGACGACATTGACCACTTCGACCCGGGCCCGCTGTACAAGCAGTACAATTTGTTCCTGGCCGTGTGGTCGCAGTTCTGCTACGTCGGCGCCCAGGTGGCCGTCGCCAACTATTTTATCAACTTCTGCCAAGAGGCCGGCCGGGATTCGTCCTCGAGCTGTACGTCCCCCCCGTCCCCTGTCCCCGTCTTCCGCTGGTCTTTATCTGCAAAAAACCCCAACTAACCACTCACCAAAACAGCCGACCTGCTCGCCGTCGGCCAGGGCCTCTACGCCTTCAACCGCTTCGTCGCCGGCTTCCTGCTCATGGTCCCCGCCATCAAGCCGCGCTACATCCTGACCCTCTACCTGGGCCTCTGCTTCGTCTTCGTCGTCGCCGCCATGAACAGCAAGGGCTCCGCCTCCATCGCCATGCTCATCCTCGTCCTCTGCTTCGAGTCGGCCTGCTTCGCCACCATCTTCACCATGGGCCTGCGCGGCCTCGGCCGCCACACCAAGATCGGCGGCTCGCTGCTGGTGGCCGCCATCTCCGGCGGCATGGTGTTCCCGGCCATGACCGGCGCCGTCATCGACCGGCGCAACGCGCACATCGCCATGGCGATCCCGATGATGGGCTACGTGCTGGCGTTCAGCTACCCGGTCTACGTCAACCTGTTCAAGCGCGAGCTGATGGACAGCCACCGCGCCACGGACGTGGGCGTGGTCCAGCTCGGCGACAAGCAGGTGCAGCTCGAGGGCGCGCCGAAGCCGACGGTGACCGTGCACGACTAAATTGTTGAACAAGACGAATGCGAGGCGCGTGGGGTTTGCTTCTCAAATTGTTGTCTTGTCGTTCTGTTGTATTTAGCGAGGGGGGAAACCAAGGTTCATGACGAACGCTGTGATATCCAAAATAAAAACAAGGGCTGTTTGCTATATTTTTTTGCAAATCACCTCAAAACTGAAACCATCTGAAATATCCCAATGCCGTTGACATAAGGGACGAGGCTGCGAACTACGGAGTAGAACCAGAACAGTCCCCAAACAAGCTTAGCAGCAATGGACGGACTGCACCACACAGTGAGCGCCCGCGAAACCTAGCCACCACCGTCACAGATGCTCGCCCGAAGTAATTATAGTCAAGCCAGCAGAACAGAATTTACCATTGTCTTATATCGCCGCTTACACGTGCCTATGCGATGTTGCGACGCGGGCCAGCTCTGGTCGCGTGGAGAACAAGCTGCATAAAGCGGGCCACTATTGGCCTAATGGCAACCGTCAAAGGCCTCGGGAGGGTCTAAAATTGCTGTGAAGGTGACGCTTCCCTCCCGAGGCCCATCTTCGGGGGCCGCTTTCTCCGACCGTAAATATGCAGTTAAGTATCTTATGCATTTTGGCGGTGGACTAGAAACACACGTGACCAAATGTCTATCGAAAGCGGGGACGGAAAACCCGTGGCTGCCCACCGCCTTTTGAGCAGCGGCTGCGCACCAATGCAGAAAAGTGACGGCAGAAAAAAAAATTAGTGGGAACCTCGTAAATTTTGTGCTGCATGCCTCCAATACTATCAATCCTGCTCTGCTTCGCCAGTTCCCCCTCTACCACCGCCGGTGCCGTTTCCTGCCTCCAACCACACCCACAGGAAAACGCTTCTTTCGGCGCCGTCATCGAGAGGGAAAACACAAAGTGGATAGACGGACAGAGAACATTAAACGCCAAAGATGGTAGACGCTTCGCTGCAGGTTCGTTTTTTCTCTTCTCTAGACCCGCCATTCTCGAGGCTCGCACGAGAAGCGACGAGACAATGTGAGAATGAAAATAAAACTGACCTTGGGCCCTTTTGTCTAGGACCGCCTGCGCGAGCACGCAAAGGCCTTTGACGGCTTGCTGTCGCTGATCCCCGCCAAGCTGTACTACGGCAACGGAGACGACCCGAGCGTGAGTTTTCTCTGGGCACGCGACCTGGGGAGAGGAGAGAGAGGAGAAGACCTGTCGACTAATGCTGTGGCCCTAGGAACAATGGCGCCGGAAAAAGAAGACCAAGGCCGAGAGGGACGCCGCCCGCCGGGCGAACCTCGACCCCGAAAACGAGCTGAACAAGAGCGTCAAGGAAGTCATGGACGAGCACGCCGCCCGCAACAAGCGGAAGCTCGAAGAGATGACGGGTGGCCGACCGAAAAACAACAAGAATGGAGACGAGAGCAGCGCTGATGAAGATGAGGAGGGCGGCGAAGAAGACAAAGACGACGACGACAGCCTGGACGGCATCGTCAAGGAAAAGCCGGGCGAGGGGCTGAAAAAGGCCAAGGCGGAGTCGGCAGCAGCAGCAGCAGCAGCACCGGCAGCCGCCGACGGGGAGAGCGCCGCGAAGAAGCAAAAACTGATCGACAACAAGGAAGAGAAGGAGGAGAAGGAAGACAGCGACAACGACGACAGCGAAGCCGACGAGGAGCAGGGCATCAGCCTCGAGGCGGCAAACCTCTCTCAGAAGCAGCAGAAGAAGCTGCTGAAGAAGCAGGCCAAGGCCGAGAAGCGGGTGGAGAAGCGCAAGAAGAAGGCCGAGCAGAAGCAGGACCAAGGCGAGGACGAGGAGGAGGAGAAGGAGGAGGACGCAGAGGACGAGGAGGAAGCACCGAAACCAAAGAAGGACGCCAAGACAGACGCCAAGAAAGAGAAGAAGGAGAAGGCGAAGAAGGAGAAGAAGGAGAAAAAGGAGAAAAAAGACAAGAAAGACAAGAAGGAGAAGACGACGCAACCGCAGGTAACAGAAAAGGACGCCGAGGAGAGCAACGACGACAAGGAAGAGGCGGACAACGGTGACGAAGAGGGCGACGACCTCCAAGCCAGCGTCGGCTTCGGTGCCCTGCTCGGCGACGAAGATGTCCCCTCCGCTCCCTCTTCCCCTTCCGCTTCCGACCCTGCCTCCCCTACCTTTGACATTTCACTGCCCTCCACCGAAGCCAAGGAAACCGAAAGCACAACCACCTCCATCTCCTCCGTCTCCATACCCGCCTCCTTCTCTTCCTCGCTCGTATCCGCCTCCGCGGCCGCTGCCACGGCCCCGAGGTCCAAAGTCAACGTCCCCTCCGACACCTCCGCCCTGCGCGCCCGCCTCGCCGCCCGGATCGAGGCCCTGCGCGCCGCCCGCAAGGCCGACGTCGACGAGCTCGACAGCGCCGGCAATGTTATCCGCACGCGCCAGCAGCTCATCGAGGACCGCCGCCAGAAGCAGACCGAGCGCAAGCAGAAGAAGAAGGAGCTGCGCAAGGCCGCGCGCCTCGAGGAGGAGCGCCAGCGCGAAGAGGCCGTCGCGTCCGCGCGGGGGTCGCCGCTGGTGCGCCTGACGAACGGGGACGGCGACAGCGACAACGAAAATGAAGCCGACAGCGCGGCGCCGGCCGAGATCGAGACCGACTTCGCCTTCGGCCGCATCGCGTTTGCCGACGGCGCCAAGATGTCGCGCGACCTGTCGTTTGTGAAAGGCGGCGGCGGCGACCGCGGCGGCGACAAGAAGAAGGGCCCCGCGGCGTCGGACGTCAAGGGCCAGCTGGCGCGGCTCGAGGCGCAGAAGAAGCGCCTGGCCAAGATGGACGACGCGCAGCGCCGCGACGTCGAGGAGAAGGAGCGGTGGCTGGCGGCGCGCAAGCGGGCCGAGGGCGTGGGCCGGGGCGACGGCGGCGGGCTGACGGCGGCGGCGGCGGCGTCGGGCGCCATCGTGACCGAGGGCGCGCGGCACTCCACGGAGCAGCTGCTCAAGAAGGCGATCAAGCGCAAGGACAAGGCCAAGAAGAAGAGCGAGCGCGAGTGGGCGGAGCGGAAGGAGGGCACGCAGAAGTCGATCCAGGACAAGCAGAAGAAGCGCGAGGACAACCTGCGCAAGCGCAAGGAGGACAAGCAGCTGCACAAGGCGGGCCTGTCGAAGAAGGCCAAGAAGGGCGTGGGCAGCAGCAAGAGCCGGGGCCGGCCCGGGTTCGAGGGCTCATTTGGCGGGCGGAAAAAGTAAAGACGACGACTATCTGTGTTTGTGTACATATATACAGGCCTTGTCTGCGCTGTTTTATATATACACATGGGCATCTTTGGCAATTTGTTATGGTTTGTTGTCGTTTCCATGTACTTTGTCACGGGAGGCATTTTCTCGAGGGCGTTTTTGGCGTGTGTTTTTCCCTCTTTTTTTTGTGTAAATAAGAGACAGAGAGCATCAAGAGAGAGAAAAAAAGTTTCTGCTTCTGAATTCTAAACATTTTGTCGTGTTTCTATGGAGGAGAACCCCGTGAGAGAGGAAGAGTGGTCATAACAAAGAGGCAATTCTGACTGCTCAGCAGCACTCGGGAGAGGTAATAAGAGAATAGATAAAATAAAAAGAAGGAGGTAAAGTAATAATAGTGATAACGCCCATTGTCCATTTGTAAAAAAAAAGGGAGTTTTTTGTGTTCTTCTTTTTCCTTTCCAAAGAAAAAAAACAATAATGATGATGAAAAAAATAAAAGCAACAGGAAAAGAAAGGGAGCAAACATGACTTTCCTCCCATGAAAATGCGCTCCTCGCCAGCCATCTTCTGCAAGACTCCCGTCAAAGCTGATCGTCTACGCCGGCATTCCTTGACAAACTTTGATCTCTCCTTGTTGTAAAGAAAACCATCCCCGCCACTGTGTTTCTTTCCGCAACCCTGCCTTCTCCAGTATCTTGTTTGTTTTGGCCGGCATATAAGATATGATGGAGACGGGCCCAAAATGTGGTTGTTCGGAAAAGAAGTGTTTTTTCCCCCTCTCTCTCGACGCTGTCGCTTTGTGGCTTGGGCTTCGATCGTAGACAAGATTCTTCGCAACTGGGGGCGTCTGTTTCTCGCAGAGCATTGGGACGGCTTTCAAGCAGGTGGCAAACGGAACAACGGCCGATGGCCCCTACAATATCGAATCGAGCCGTGTGAAGACGTTGAGGCAAGCAGCGACGACCTCGAGCTGCAGCTCCCTGTCCTTGGCCTTGCTGACCTCCTACAATTTTGGTCAGGTTAGAGACAGTCCTCTGCGTTGGGATGGACACGCCCAGAACAGCGACAAAAAAAACATACCTCTGCAATTACTTGTGGCAGGTTTGCGCCTATGCCGTGGCCCGTGGCCTTGCGGGTGAAGGGCCACTGGCTGTACTCGGCCAGCAGCTCGTCGGTCTGGGCAAAGGCGCGCTCCCGCGCCTCGTGGCCGAGGGTGCTCAGGGCGTTCTCCAGCACGTTCGCGGCGTAGGCGGCGCACACCATGGCGATGGTGCGCAGGTTGCGGAACTCGAGGTTCTCGGGCAGGAACTGCGAGGCGGGCAGGACGATGGTGCGCTGGGTCAGGACGTTGCGGACGCGGCGGCGGATCTCCTCCTTGGCGCCGCCGTCGGCGACGGGGTGCGTCGCCATGTCGAACAGCAGGAAATTCCGCTTCTCGGTGCGCAGGATGCCCTTGTCGACCAGGCCCTTGGCCAGGCGCTCCCGCACCTGCTTGAGCTGGTACCCGATCTTCATCAGGTTCCAGGTCTCGCCGCTCATCAGGTCGATCCACGAGCTGACGCTCATCTTCTCGCTCGCCTTCATCATCTTCAGCGCCTCGTCCAGCAGCACCTCGCCGGTCAGCGTCTCGTCGACGACCTCGATGACGCGGTCGGCCAGGGGGAAGCGGCGGCGGGACGCGTCCTTCTGCATGCTGATGCGGCCGCGGAAGGCGAGCTCGAGGACGATGCAGCCGCGCAGCGCGTAGGAGATGTTGTCGTTCCAGAACGAGAGATAGCCCTGGGGCCGGTGTCAGATGAGGCGAGGATTGGGGGGGGAGGGGGGGGAGCAGAGCAGCCACGCCGAACCTACCTGCTTGTCCTTGAGGCCCAGCAGCAGCACCTCCTCCATCAGCGTCAGCTTGGGCTGCTTGCTGCGCTCGGCGCTCTCGCTCAGGTCGCGGGGGTCGAACGCGATCTTGTGGCCGTTGTCGCCGTGCTCGTAGTTGGTCTCGGGCGAGCTGTCCTTGCCGTGGCTGGGGTCGGCCGCGTCCGCGCCGTTTGCGCCCGCGCTGCCACCGGCCGCCGCGCT